>PVIH01016621.1:0-44945 GCA_004025045.1 Sigmodon hispidus
CACCAACAATGGAGGAGTGTTCCCCTTGCTCCGCATCCTCTCCAGCATAAGCTGTCATCTGTATCTTTTATCTTAGCCAATCTAACAGGTGTTAGGTGGTATCTCAAAGTTGTTTTGATTTGCATTTCTCTGATGGCTAAAGATGAAGAGCACTTTTTCAGGTGTCGAGGCTGGATCTTATTAAGGCATTTTCTCATTGAGGTTCCCTCCTTTTAGCTGACTAGTTTGTGTTGATATAAAACTAGCAGGATGCTGTGCAAGCATGAGGGGCTGAATTTCTTCTTCATATGAAAAGCCAAGCATAACCCCAGTACTGGGAAATGGAGACATGCATATCCCTGGGGCTCACTGGCCCTCCAGCCCAGCCTACTGCCATGAATTCCAGACCAGTAAGAGATGCTATGCTGGCTTTCTTATGTCTAGATTTCAGGGGCCTTACAAAAATTAAGGGAATTTGGGTTGGTAAGATGGTTCAGCAGTTAAGAGCACTGGCTATTCTTCCAGAGGACGTGGGTTCGATTACACACACACACACACACACACACACACACACACACACACACACACACACAAAATGGCTCACAACTGTCTGTAACTCCTGTTCCAGGGGATCCAACACACATGCGGGCAAAACACTAAAACAAAATGCACCAGTGGGGGAAAAATCATGAAATTTTTTTACAGGACACATACAGGATAGAATAAAATTTAAAATAAGCTTGTGGATTGGGGATACAACTCAGTGGTAGAACATTTACCTAATATAATATGTGCTCTGGGTTCAAGGCCAATACTGCAAAAATAAAATAAGTTGGTTATTTTAAAAAGTTGGTAATGAAATTGGAACAAAAAAATTATACTTACAAAATAAAGCAAAATGGAAATTGAAACTATCATAGAAATTTCTGTGCTATGAAGGGAATTCAACCTGATACATGAATCATTGCAAAATGAGGCAAAACCAAACCAGTTCCTCAGGATAAGTGTAAAAATCCCCATTGCTAAGAATAAGGAGAGGACTTTGCGCTCTTTGATGGGTACTAAGTGCTCCCAACATCTTCTTAGAATAAGCATATCTAACAGCATATGCAGATGCTTATAATGGCTGGGGAGGCAGGGTCCGAAGAGGTAATGTCAACAAGGCCAAGGGCTCTAAGGCAACAAGATCCAGGATCAGTTTCCAACTGGCACAGACCAACTTGAGGAAGGATTGGTTTTCTTAGTCAGATTGAATATGATTGATTACTGAACATGATTTAGTGGGGTATAGGACAGCACAGTGGAAACCCTTAGCAGTTAAGGGCTCACCATTTGCCCAGGGAATCATGACTGGGGATATATTTGACACAGCCATCAGGTACAAGCCACTTCATAACCGCCACCTGTCCTAAGTTATCTGCATTTAACCTGGTGAAGCCTCTGCTTTGAACTGTGGCTTCTGTCAGGCAGAGATGCTGAACTTGGCTCTAGGCAGGCCGTCAATCACATGTTCTTTATTTTGTAATTTGGTATACATGGACATTATGACCTGGTCAATATGTACCCTGGCCACTGTGCCCTGGAGCTTCCCAAAGGCAGCCTATATATCTGTTTGGAGCCTGGCTTGGGGATAGCATTGAGATCAAGGACATGAATATCCAATAGAAAATTGTCTCCATGGTCTCTTAGGGCAACTCAGTTGGCAGCAGGTTGCATGTATCATCTTGGAGGCTGCTATTTGCATCCATTGCTTATCAGGCCTCCATGAGGAAAGCAACCTGGTCATTTTAATTGGCTACAGATGGGTAGATATTCCTTTTGATCTCTAGATGAGATATGTATTAGTTTCTCATTTATACCATAATACCAGACCAAGATAAAAATTTCACATGTTTTCATGGGATCAAAAGAAATGTTAGATTTCTGTATTAGACTAAATTAAAACAGCTAGGAGCTGAATCCATTCATCTTCTCATGATAATGTTTCAAAATACACAATAATGCTCAGCACTCAGGAAGCAGAAGCAGACTGATCTCTGAGTTCAAGGCCAGACTGGTCTACAGAATGAGTTCCAAGCCAGCCAGACCTACACAGAGAAGCCCTGTCTCCAAAACACACACACACACACACACACACACACACACACACACACTAATATATATTAGTTGCTGAAAAAAATAAAAGATAGTACAAGGAAAATAAATGTTTCCATAGTTCTCGGAATCAAATTCAAGGCCTATACATACTAGGTGAGCCCTCCAGCCCCTAAAGAAAATTTTTATTTAATCAACTATAACCCTACCACCTACTGAATGGTTCTACCACCTACGGAATGGTACTTAGAATAGATCCTTATATATGTCTTAAGAAGACTCAGTTTATCAAATATTTATGTAAAATTTGGGGGCTTATGAGCCCCAAGGATTAAAATTTTACTATCAATCCTTCAGCATAATGGTACAATCAGACAGAAGAACAAATGTAGTTCAGGCAATTTCTTCAAAGAAAATTCATTATGCACCTTTCTTGATGTGGCTATTGAAATGGTCGTGGTGGACTGTTTGCAGAAGGTAACTTTATAATCAGGACAAGATATGCAATTACTGCCTTAATAACCAAATTACTCTGCAATATTACTTCCATTCAGCAATGTTACTTGCCTAATGAGAAGATCTGGGATGGGGTGTGCTCTGCATTTTCGTTCTCATTTATTACAATACCTCCGAGCATTAGAGAGTGAGTGAAATGTAATTTTCCAGCTAAGTCACAAATCCACAGCATTAGGGAAACTCAAATCTGAGATTTTTGTCCTAGAGAGTTTGAAATGTAATGTTATTATGACTGTCTCACATGCCAAGGTAAACCCTGGAGTATTAAACTATATTCATGTTACAACTGACTTACAAAAAGAAAACACCCAGAATTGGGGCTGGAGAGATGGCTCAGCAGTTAAAAATGCTTGCTGCCAAGCCAACGGGTCTGACTTTCTTCCCCAGAACCCACATTGTAAGAGAATAAAATTGCTTTCACAAGTTATCTCTTGATCACCATACATTCATTCATGTCCGCACACATACACACAAAAAATAAAATGTAGCTGGGGGGAGGGGAGAGACACAGCCAGATGTGGTAATGCATACTTGTAATTTCAATTCCAGCACTTAGGCAGCTGAGGCAGAAGAATCAAGATCTTAAGGCCAATCTGAGCCACAAAAGAAGATGAGAGATAGAAGAAAGAGAGAGAGAAAAAGAGAGAAACTGATGCACTAAGGTTAATATTGAAAAGATAAGAGCAACTTGATTATCCCTACAGTCATGCTTATCCAGCTGCAATATAATATAAAAATAGAAGGTCTAGGAATATAGCTCAGTTAGTAAAGCATTTGCCTAGGATACATGAGGCCCTGGGTTCAGTGTCTAACACCACATACTCAGGCATGCTGGCACACCGCTGTAACCCTAGCACTGATGAGATCAGAAGGTAAAGATCATTCTCCTCTACATACTGAGTTTAACCCCATCTATAAAAAAAAAAAAATTGAGGTAGAGGTTGGAGAGATGGCTAAGTGGTTAAAAGTGCATAGGGTTCTTGCACAGGATCTGAGTTCAGTTCCCAGCATCCATACCTGGCAGCTCACAACTGCCTGTAACTCCAGCTCCAAGGGGCTCCAAAGCTCTGGCCTCCAAGAACACATGAACTCTCATGTACAATACTGCACACACACACACACACACACACACACACACACACACACACACATCATAATTATAATATTTTAAATAAAAAATAAGTGTTATATAAATAAAAATGGGAAGAGGTCAGGATATTTAAGCATAGCTTTAGGTACCAACTGAACCAAATTTAAACTGATCTAAAAGACGTTGTTGCTACCAATCTAACTGTATTGTTATATATAATTGGAAGTGTTCTCACAATTTAGTTTCAAAAGCTCTAAGACACCCTAGCTAACTCTCTGTGACTTCATCTCACTTCAAAGTTCAAAGGTACAGTTATTTTAAGAATCTAAGCCTATAATGACAGCCTCATTGGTACTTATACATTGCAGAATGTATACAGATTCCCTGATCTTTTGATAATACTAGGACCCATTGAATGAGACCCCAAGTGAAAGCAGTTAACTCAGAATTTCCTTCCTTTGTGATTGGTAGGGTCTAAATCTCACCACTGCTTTTTCATTGTTTGGGTCTTATTGTGTTAAAGGACAGGGTCACCCTGATAAGAGCAAAGCAAAGCTGTAACACAGTTGGGAGAAGTCAGCATGGACTTCCTCCAACATCAGCACCGGGACCCACCCTGAGGGCCTAGAACCATGGGAACTTCCTACAGAAGCAAGTACCAGTCTAGGGACTGAGAAGATGAGTAAGTCAGCAAAATTCTTGCCTGGTAAGCCTGAGGACCTGAGTTCAATTCCAAGCACCGATGTAAAGAGCCAGGCAAGGTGCTGAATGCTAGTAATCCCAACCCTAGGAAGCAGAGACAGGTGATTCCCCAGGGCTCACTGGCCAGGCAATTCAACCAAATAGATGAGGTCATATATCAGTGAGAGACCCTGTCTCAAAAAGCACAGTGGAAGGGGCTGAAGCTAGAGCTCTGTGGTAGAGCACTTATCTCTCATGCATTGAAGTTCAAGCCCCAGTATGGCTTTAAGCAAACATCTAAGTAATGTGGAGAGAGACTATGGAAGACACTGGATGTCCACCTCTGTCTCCTCATGTGTACACTCAACACACACACACACACACACACACACACACACACACGCACGCACGCACGCACGCACGCACGCACACGCACCAGCCTATAACTTAACTCCCCATTACATTGATGGAACCTGGGGTAAACTGTCTGCCGGCTCCAGGTAAAACTCAGTATCAAAAGTTAAAAGAAGTTCATCTGAACATCTCCAGTTTATGCTCTCAGTAGATCACTGAGTCTACAGACTGCCGAAGAAGAAAGTTTTCTCTGGGACTCCCGTGGACTCTGAAGAACTTCAATTCTGTACCTGAGGATGACAATCACATGAAGTCTCAAAAGGAGGAAAGAAGACAAACAAACAGTGACAACTTTGAAGTGGTTTCTGAAAATGGAGGACTGTCGTGTATTCTGTTCATGGAATAGTACTGTATGTTCTGTTCACGGGATAGCCTGTCCAAAAGGATCTGAGTCCGTCTGCTGTCAGCCTTCCGCTTTCACTGTCAGTTTCCTTGGGTGGAACTTTGCTCCTTGTCCAGTTCAGCCTGACTTGTTTGTAAAAGCTTTCAGCCACGAATATGTGGCCGCTGAAGTCCCCTGCCTCCCAGCACTCCATAAACACTTTGGACCCTGCCTAATTAATTAACAAGGTAAGCAATTCTACTACAGTAATTCTTTTCACCATGGCCAACTTTATCCATCCTCATGTGGCTTTTGGCAACATCAGAAAACTTTTTGTGTGTTTATGTGTGGGGTGCATGTGTATATACATGATTTGTGTGTGTACATGTGGGTATGGAGGTCAGAGGTGAGTGTCTGGTGTCTCCACCTTTAATAAAAAAGATTTATTTATTTAATTGTGTGGGGAGGGTTATGTGCACAGGAGTGCAGATGCCCACACAGGTTAGGGGCATTGGAATCCCCAGGAGCTGGAGTTACAGATACTTATGAGCATTCTGACTTGGGTGCTGGGAACTAAACTTGAGTCTTCTAGAAGAACAGTAAAGGCTGAGTCATCTCTCCAGCCCTCCACCTTATTTTTTGAGACAGGGTCTCTCAATGAACCTAGAGCTCACCAACCTACCTAGGCTAGCTGGTAACTGAGCCCAGGGGTACTTCCGCCTCCATGCCCCCAATACTGGAACTATAAGGACATGCCACCGTGTCTAGCTTTGTGAACACAGACTCTGGGGATCTGAACTTGGGTTCTCAAGCTTGCAAAGCAAGCACCTTGCTCACTGAGCCCCCTGCCTAAGCCCTCTGAAAACATTTGGCTGTCCTGACTAGGAGAAGAGAGACTGGTACTGGCATATAGTGGTAGATAGAGGTCAGAGGTGATGCTACATAGCCTGAAAGGGGGGCTGTTATCTTAGCTGGTTTTAGAACAATGCAAATAATACCCTGAAAGACATAGAACTGCTCATAGTAAAATTTTCTTCCTTTATCATATTACTAACTCCAAGGTTAAAGTTCTCTGAGTGTGAGTTATATGTTCTTGAAACTGCTCTGCGGAAATGGACAGGGCTGGAGCTGTATTAGGAAGAAGTAGGGATGTATATGTGTGTTACAGTACTTCTCTGTGCTTCAACACCTCTACTTTGTTTTATAACTCACCACCATTTTGCTCTATGACTTCCTACTGAAAGACTTAAAAGGTTACTTTTAGCTAAAAGCAAATGTGAGTCTCCTCCAAGAGCCAAATGGTGAATGTCGACTTTCCAAGTGACTTCAACTGGTTTTCATTAATTGGCTTGCCTTTCCAGCTGGTAAAGAAAAACACCCAGATAATAGTCTCTGCAGCTCTTCAAAGATTTGAGTGGGGTGTGTGTGTGTGTGTGTGTGTGTGTGTGTGTGTGTGTGTGTGTGCTATCCTGGCTATCTACATACAACTTCTATACACTTGACCAAACAAAATGTCTCATTCCTGAAATTGGATAGTCAAAGAAATAGGACCAACTAGAAAGGAAACATGAAATCATGGGAAAGAAGATAAGCTTGTCTTTGATGGTTTGTCTTCAGAAAATATCTGGTTTATAACGCCCATTGAAGTCCTGGAAAAGAAGCAGTGAGATAAAGACAAAGATGTCAATGAGAGATGCTATGGTAGCCCAATTAGATAAGCGGAGGACACATTCTGTTTCCATATGCTATGGCCAATCTTGGTTGTCAACTTGAAACACTTGTGAAATGGGACCCTCAGTGGAAGAATCTTCTTACCTGATTGGTCAGTGGGCATGGGGGTGAGGGAGGCCATGTTTTCTCGATTTTTAGTTTATGTAGGAAGGCCCAGCCCACTGTGTGCAGCATAGTTCCTAGGTAGGTAAGCCTGAGCTGTATAAGAAAGGTAACTGAGCTGAGCATGATGGTGCACACCTTTAATTCCAGCACTCAGGAGGCAGAGGCAGGCAGATCTCTATGAGATTGAGGCCAGCCTGATCTACAGAGAGAGTTCTAGAATAGCCAAGGGTACACAGGGAAACACTATCTCAAAAAATAGATAGATAGATAGATAGATAGATAGATAGATAGATAGATAGATAGGAAAAAAAGAAAGAAAAGAAAACAAGAAAGGTAACTGAAGGAACATGCCAGAACGTAGTATCCCTCCAGGGTCTCTGCTTCAGATCCTGCCTCTCAGTTCTGCTTAAGCTCCTTTCTGGCTTCTCTGATGTAGAATTGTAAGCCAAATAAGCCCTTTCTGCCCACAAGTTTTGGTCATGGCGTTTATTACAGCAGCAAAAAGAAACTAGGACCCTTTAAATACCCCTTCTCTGTGCCCCGGAATACAGGCATTCTTGTTTTTCAGAAGTACCACAGGTAGGACTGGCATGTGATTCAGTTGCTACACTGCTAACCTAGCCTGCACAAAGCCCTGGGTTCATTCCCAACACCAAATAAACTAGGCATGATGGTGCATGCCCAGAATTGTAGCGCTTTGCAAATGGAGACAGAAAGACCAAAGTTCAAGGTTATATCTACATGCACAAGCACACACCCCCACACATACACTATATAGCAAGTTTGAGACTAGCCTGGGTTACTTAAAATCCTGTCTTGGTTTAAAAAGTAAAATTACCCCATCTCACATCTTCCCTTAGTTCCAAATCACAAGACTTGACTCCCCGTTCTAATCAAAAGGTAGGGATTGTTTGCATCTGAAAGTTGGCTGGTCTAGCCTGAGAAGCCCTTATCTGTTACCATCCTTTGACCTGAAGCACATCATCACTCCATGTGCCTGATTTACAAAGAGCGTGAAGGGAGAAGAAGCAGAGTGATATAAAGTAAGGTCCCTTGCTCAAATACATAGCAATGTAGACCTTTTCATGAGTTTGGACATAAGCTGTGATGGTTAATCTTGATTCTCAACTTGACAGAATTTAGAGTCACCATGGAGACACACTTTTGGGCACATCTGTGAAGGTATTTCCAGAAAGGTCTAACTAAGGTGGGAAGATGGTTCCTAAAGGTGGGTGACCCATTCCATGCTCTGAAGATTGAGACTGAATGACAGAAAAGAAAGTGAGCTGCGCATGGTCTTCATCTCTCTCTGCTCCCTGACTGAAGGCAATGTAACCCATTGCCGCACACTCCATGGCCATCACTCCTCCACTCTGATGGACTGTACCCTCACGCTGCAAGACAAAATAAACCCTTCCTTCCTTCTGTTGCTTCTCAGCAAGTGTTCATCATGGCTACTAGGACAGATGCTAACACTTCAACGTGTATGAATGGCACCATCACCACAGTGGTAATAAAGACAGCCATCAATCATCTCCAAGCACTTTGGTAATTTTCCCTCTGTCTTCTAAGAACAGTTAGCATGAGCTCTGTCCTTTTGTTTTACAGCTGTGGTAGAGAATACCTGTAATTCCAGTACCCTGGAGTCTGGGGGAGGTAGGCTAGCCTGTGCTACATTTAAAAAAAAAACTGTCTATAAATAAAAATATACATACATAAATACCAATATATAATTCAGTATTGCTAAGTAGGTCTCATATCATACAACAGATTTCTAGAACTTACTTCTTTCCTGTTCTTTTTTTTTTTTTTTTTTTTTTTTATAAAAGTGGGTCATGTCTACTTGACGCTGGTTGAGAGCTTCCTATGTAGGTAGCTAAAGGTGACCTTGAACTTCTGATCTCCAGCCTTGGCCTCTTGAGGCTGAGATTACATGTGATAATGAAACTCAGAACTTCAGTTTATTCTAGGTTAGCCCTCTACAAACTGAGCTACACCCTCGCCCTCCCTATCTTTTCTTGATAATTTGTGGTGCCTTGCCTGAAATATTACAGTCCTTTTAGACAAAGAATCAACTCTATTTGTATAGCTAGTAAGCTTAGGGAAGCAATACCAATGCTAGTCTGTAAATCAAAGTTTCCCGTGTGTCCTGTTTGGTCTAGATGTTAGAGCAGAAAAGGAAGAGGTTGTATGTGTATCTCCACAAATATGGGTGTGTGGTTAAACATACGCTGATCAAGAATTTTTGATTTCTCTATTAGGAAAAGAATGGTTTTGAATTTTTGTTTTGGTGTTTCCTTGTTTTAATAAAAACTGAGAAAATTCTTCCACCCAACCCTCAGAGTCAAAGAGTTCTGTGTTCCTGGAATGTTATTTGTTTCCAGACTGTATGATGTTAATTGTTTAATTACTAAAATGGAAGGGTGGTGGAGTAGAGGGTTTCATTTGGGAGGTCTTGGTACCATATGTCAACAATACGAAGGAAAAAACACTCCTTTGTGTCTGTGGCACACACATACCACACCAAACTGACTGACTTGTCTTCCCATATATCCTTTCCCAAGCATTTCACCAGAAAGCTTTCCATTTACATAGTTTTTTCCTATTTTAACTGTATTTCCTTTTCATTAATATTTCTTGTTAGCATACAAATAATTCAATTGTGTCATAAAATCTCCTTATATTTGAGCCATGATGCTTTGTTGTTATTCATTTCCTTCCCCAACCTCCTCCCCGCTTCCTACCGGGTCCCTTTACCTAGTCAGACCCGCCTTCTGCTTGCTAGCTACATGTATTCCATCATCCTGCTTATCTCCTACTTCTCTTAAGATCTCTTCTTCACCATCATGATTCCCTTCCTAGTTTTGTAACTTACAGATACACACACACACACACAGCCCTATCCATAGACACAGCGATATCATTTTAAATTTAGGTCCTGCTTATGAGATCTGGATTATTTCAGGTAAAATGATTTCCAGTTGCATTCATTTTCCTGCAAAGGCTATTGCTCATTTTTAATGGATGAGTAAAAACTCAGACATATAAATATATCGTATTTTATTTATTCATTAATCTGTTAATGAACATCTAGACTGGTTCTATTTCCTGGCTATTGTGAGCATGGCAGTAATAAACATGGTTGTGTGAGTGTCTGTGTTGTGCTGCCTAGGAGTCCTTTGGGTATATGCCCAGGAATGGCGCAAACCAGTCCTATGGTGGTTCTATTTGGTATTGACTAACTGATTCCGAAAGAGTGCACAAGTTACAGCCACTCCCACCAGCAGTGAACAAGGGCCTCTCTCTCCTGACCTCATCAGCATTTGATGTCATTTGTTTTCTTGGTAATAGCCAGTCTGACTGGTGTGGGATGGAATCTAAAGTAGTTTTAATTTGCATTTCCCTGATGCCTAGGGACACTGAAGACTTTTTCAAGTATTTGTTGGCCATTTGTGTTTCTTCTTTTGACAGCTGTCTAATCTGTTAACCCATTTATGGATTGGAAGATTTGAAATTTGGTCATTTCAGTATTGCAATGTTTTAGCCAGGATATTAATCCATTGATGTGGAGTTAGCAAAGATTTTTTTTTTTTCACAAACTCCACTCTGGTAATTATTTCTTTTGCTTTTTAATTTCATAAAATCCTGTTTGTCAGTTTATGATGTTATTTCCTATGCTGAGTATTTTCAGAAAACCTTTGCCTATGTCTATAAATCTAAGTGTTTCCCCTATGTTTTCCTCTAGGAATTCCAAAGTTTCTGTTTTGTTCCTAGGACTTCTCCATGTGATACTGCATTCGCAGCTGTTTTCGTAAAGCAGGCCTCCAGGTGCGTGGTAGCCTTACTTTGGAAAATATTCCGGCCTAAATAAATGAGTTTCAGCTGGCCCTTGAAGAGGGTTTGTTTTTGTTGTTTGTTTGGGGCTGCTGACGCGTTTCTCACAATAGGCAGACAATTGAGTGCAACATCTGGGCTGTGAGCTTCAAGTGGAGGAAACACTTGAGCAAGCAGTCTCCACGCGGGCCCAAAGCAGGGGACTGACTCAGACGGTTGAGGAACGCGAGTTCCTAATGACCTCCGCTTAGGACACAAGACCTTCTCATCTCACGTAGCCACTGCCTCAGCCTCTATGGTTTGTTTCCAGGTGCCCTAGCCTGTCCCTGTGAACGCTGCATCCCGGCTTTCCCCAAGTCCCGCAGCTTTCAGTGTGCTCTGCAGGCGCGAAAGCATAGCGTCTGGTTGCCCGGCAACGATCTGACTTACAGCTCACTTTGCAGCCAGCCAGGAGACACATCCGCACCAGCCAGTCTGCCCTGGGAACCAACCGTGTCCTGATTTCTCCCCTTCTATTGTTGTCACTCACACAAAAGGCAGTTTCAAAGCCAGCGTAGTAAACCGAGCCTGCGTTACATTACAGGCACGGCCATTATTTGGACCCAGAGCTCTTGTGGATAGAGATGCGTTCTTTCCCAGGAAGGACCAGAACTCCTTCCTGGCCGAGTTCCCCCCGACCCCACCCCAGCCCCCCGCCCTGCAGCGCCAGCGAGCAGTCCCAGCACCCCGCCTCCGCTACCCGGTCCATCCGCCAGCTGGTTGCCAGGCCCCTGGCTAGCCTTTTAGTTGGTATGAGGTCACTCTTGTGGCTGATGTGGGCAATCCTCCCCCACCCGAGCCCTTCACGCTCAGCCAAAGCGCGATGCATCAAATGCCAGCAGGTTCAGTCATCTTATCTCTATCCCAGCCGGGTCTGCTTCCCCGCCCCCGCCCCCATGCCTCTCAAGTTTCCAAGGCTGCAGTTGCCATGGAACTCGTTGAGGACTGAAAGGTTTTCTTTGGTGTGTGCCCACCCCTCAAACTCCTAGGGTGAAGACTGAAGACTGTGTTTCTACACTGCTTCCTCCTGTCCTCCAGCCTCCAGTTACATTTAACCCATCACTCCCCAATCACACGTGGTGTTTAGCACTGCTTTTGGAGTCTGGGAAAAGAAATTTTTAACCCACACCTAGAAGCCATTGACTATAAAAACTGGAAGGTTCTCCCTCTAAAAAAAGAACACCCGAATGTGTGAGTTTTCTTGAACATGGACAAAAGTGTTGTTACAATTAATAATCCTTGTTTGCTGAAGAATAAGGATGTGAAGATACCAGTAAGCTCGTCATCACCTTCAATAGCGTGAAAAACGTGGGTCAACACATAGCCCAGCCCAGAAGTGACATCACAGGCATTTAGTGGTGTCTCAGCATCTACTGGAAGTGTAGAATTTAGGTTTACCATGGGTGGGTAGCCTCCAGCCATCTCTATTTCTCCCATTATTTCCACAAGATGCTGTTTAAACCTTTAGGCACAAAGAAGCAGTGTAGGCTTCATGAGGGATTCAAAGTATAGGACTGCAGAGAGAGGGGTCTTTATCTGGCGTGTGTGTGTGTGTGTGTGTGTGTGTGTGGTGTGTGGTGTGTGTGCTTGTGAACACTTATCTATGTGTGTATGTGGAGGCCAGAGGACAACCTCAGATGCCACCCACCTTGCTTTGTAACAGAGTCTCTCCCCGGCTTGGAGTTCACCACATAAACTAGACTGATAAACTAGGCTGACCGGCCATCACAGCCCAGGGATCTGCCTGTCACTGCCTCCCCAGTTTAGGGATTACAAACTGGACCCCACACCCAGCTTTCTATACTCAGGTTTAAGACCTTGAACATGGGTCCTAGAGCTTACTTCAAGAAAACCATGTTATCAAGAGAATGATCTCTCTAGCCATTTAGCTTCTTAGCTGGTCTACTTCAAACAATTGCCATATCAGCCAAGCAGGTATGATGTCCAAATATTTGTCGATGGTGTGGCAAAGCATTCACCCATCTATGAAGATGTACTGCCATGGCAATGGTCCTTCTACCCAATACTGAGAATGTACCAGGATACCACTATGATCCTTGAGGGCCCACAGCCCATGCTAACCAGGTGTATGGGGCTGAAGAGAAGCTTAAAACATTGCCTTCTCCTGGTGTCTATTTACTACTTGGCTAAAAAATAATATAAAGTCACCATGCATTAACTAATGATTAAATAGTAGATAAAAATAAAATTATCTATAGCTTAGAATTTTTCATTAATTACTAATTAATTACTAAACTTTCACAACCCCAGGAAATCGGTATTCCTATTTTGCCTATGTGGAAACTAAAAGAATTATTTTAGAGACATCTTCTTTGTTCAACCTTTTTAAAAGACTTATTTTTAGTTCTCTCCATGTGCATGCATGTGTCTCTGTAAGTATATGACAGTTGTGTTGGGGAAAGCCAGAAGTATATGCCATGTGTGTGACCATGGAGACCATAGATGCTCTGGAGCTGGACTTTTAGGCAGTTCTGAGCCTCTTGATGGGAATGATGAGAATATAACTCCGGCCCTCAGCAAAAAATAGCAAGTGTTCTTAACCGCTCAGCCATCTCTCCATCTCCCAACTTCTTCAGTTCCATCACACTATGGAGCTCAGACTAGCCTCAAACTTGAATCTTTCTGTCTCAGGCTCCCAAATGCTGGCATTATAGGTGTGTCCAGCACACCTGACTTCATATGTGTCAGTGAGACAAATGAAAAGACAAATGAGGCATTTATTAATTGCCTAGAGAAGTTGAGGCATCGTTTCAGGCAAGATAATATATGCTATGCATGGCCACACCCATATATAAGGGAAATAAAGCGAAGGAAAGCTGCCATCAAAACAATTAGGGGTTCTAGAGATGTGACTTAGTTGTCAAGAGTGCTTGCCTGGTAGCATGTACAAAGCCCCGGGTGTCATCTTCAGCACTGGCATAAAGTGGGCATACATGGTATACATCTGTAATCCAGTTGAAGGTAAGGGTTGAAAGGAAGAGGATCAGTTCAAGCCCATCCTCCAGAGGCCTGCCCAGGAACATGAGACCCTGTCAAAAAGGAAAAAAAAAGAAAAAAACAAGCCTGGTGGTGGTGGCATATATGCCTTTAATTCCAGCACTCAGGAGGCAGAGGCAGGCAGATCTCTGTGGGTCCCAGGCCAGCCTAGTCTACAGAGCGAGTTTCAAGATAGCCAGAGTTACACAGAAAAACCCTGTCTTGAAAAACCAAAACCCAAAAACCACTGGTCCAAAGAGGTTGAAAAGAACCTAGGGCAAAGATTCTAGAAAGGCCATAGGATAGTGGTGGAAGCTGCCTGGCAAACTTAAATGAGCAAGCCAGAATAACTATGCCTTTCAGAAAAGAGGAGAGGCGCATGTCAGTGTTACTGGGGATCCCTTGTGGAAGGGGCCCAGGTCTCAACCACAGACCGAAGGTGGCAGTTAGGAAATAGGCCCTTCAAGACAAGCAAATGAGGAAAGAAAAGAAGTGATGTAAGAGACTCTTTGGAAAGAGTCGGGGCCACTGCCCTACAGGGAGGATGCAAGACAAGAGAGGCAAAGGATCGGAGAGCTACAATGGACACAAGTTTGTTAGGACCTAGGAAGATGATGACTCCATGGGTAAAACTTTTGTACACAAGCTGAGGTCCTGAGTTCAGATCCCTGGATAAAGCCTACATAAACCAGACTTGGAGCTGGAGAGATGCTCAGAGGTTAGAAGCACTGGTTGCTCTTCCAGAGGTCCTGAGTTCAATTTCCAGCAACCATATGGTGGCTCAAAACCAACTATAATGAGATCTGATGCCCTCCTCTGGCTTGTAGGCAAAACATTGTATACATATAACATAAATAAAATCTTATTTTAAAAAACAAAACAACAACAACAACAACAAAAAATCAGCCAGACTCAATAGCATGCATGTATAACCCCAATACTCCTGTGGTAAGATGAGAAATGGAAACAGGAGGATTCCTGGAAGCTCAAGGGTCAGGTAGCCTGTTGTACGGCAGCTACAAACAAGAAGCAACATGTCTCAAACAAGGTGAAAAGCAAGGACCAATACTAAGACTGTCCTCTGACCTCTGACCTCTGACCTCCATATGTGCATCTTAGCACAAATGTACCTGAGTCTTCTCTCTGTGTCTCTGTCTCTGTCCCCCCACCCCAGAACTAAAAGAAAAAGCTGTCTAATGTCATGCCCTGAACACTGACTTTAACCAATTTCATCTAAAAAGTAAAAGTTTCCAAGTGAACCTTCAGGGTTAACTCCACAACACAAAGCACCCAACTCACCCCTGAGCATCACTGACAAAAGAATCTGAACTGATGAGTAAATATTAAATTACTTTACATTATGTAAAACAGTGCCAGGTACACAGGAGAAGCTAATTGAGTATTCATTGATTGACTGACTACTTCAATAAACTGAGGGATAAATCTATGTGCACACCCTAAATTGTCCTTCAGATTCGTGTCTCTGGATTCTGCCCCGGTGACTTTCTAAAGGCTTCCAAGGCCGAGAGGCCCATCTGGGAAAAGTAAGTTTTGTGTCTGGGCCTTGTCTCTAACTTGAATGTAATGTCTTACCAAAACCAGTTAAGGGTCACTAAGGAAGGGAAAAAGGCATTTTCCTCAATGGTGCAGCCACTGGAAAGTCACCCACAAAATCTCCTGAAGCACATTGAACCCCAATGAAGCTCACTGGAACACACACACACACACACACACACACACACACACAGAATATGAAAGTAAGAAACTCATTAGAAAAAGGAAGAGGATCCACAGACAGGAGTAAATAGGGTAAAGAAAAGATAAAGATGTGTGACTATGATCAACATACATTATACACATGTATGAAATGGTCATGACAAAACCCACAGATATATATACTATATGATAAAAATGATGTAATGAAAAAGGCTGGGGGGATATGCATGTGTATATTCAGCATTCAAAATTGTACTCTAATAGCTGACTCTTGCTCACAGTCTCAATAAATATAGACTTTAATAAGTACTATCTCATTTAATAAAGTGACATATTTTGTAGAAGAATCAGAAAGGGGGTAAAAGAAATTCACATGGTCTCCTGTGCTTGAATATGTCTGTTAACTGCACTAATTATCTAAAAAATTCAAATTTTACAATATAGACCCAATCAAAGGACTTGAAGAGAAAAGGAAATAAGGTAATTTTTTTGTTGAGCATGCTTTCCAGCTTTATGGCCATTCATAGAAAGGCATCTTCTCTCTGAAAAGTGGAGATTGCCACATTTTGGTTTCTTTTCCTAGAAGAATCCTGGCAATTGGAGGAGGTTTTGAGTCTCATGATTGCACATTATGGAAATGTCTGTAGAGAAGTGATGTCTCAGGCAGTCCCAAGTTTGTGATCATCTGAGGATCAATACAAGTTTCACAGATGTGTCACAGGAGACTAGGTCTCTGCTGGACAGCAGAAGGAGTTCCTTTGTTACTGAAAACAAATACAGAAGACACAAATGGTTTCTTCTACGCTCATCACACATGGAAGAATGTGTTGGAGATAAAACAAAAAGGTCCTCCATAAAAACAAAGGGTTTCTGTGTTCTGATGACAGTTTGTGCTGCATTTTAAAGAGAGTATGAGAATGACAGTCTTGTGTAGTAGTTTAGGTGGGTTTTCAACTCATCATGTACCAAGAATGAACTGTAAAACCCCTGGTCCTCCAGCATGCACCTCCCAAGTTCTGGAGATATATGAATGATCCATCACACCCAGTTTGTACAATGCTAAGGATGGTAGCCAGAATTCCTGAATGCTAAACAAGCATCCTAGCAGCTGAGTTGCATGCCCAGCCTTACCATATGGAATTAGGTTCATCTCTTTGAGCATCTTATATATATTCCAAATTGAAAGTATATTGAGTTGAATTTTTCTTTATACTCTCCATATTACTTAAAGGGGGTGGGAGCTTTTGTGGAAAGCTTAAAACAATGAGTGCCTTAAATAATAGACAGTTCCAACAAGTTGTGCACTTAGGCAACTAGGATTTGTGTGTGTGTGTGTGTGTGTGTGCACCTGCATATGCACATGCCCATGTGAACATCAAAGGCTAAGTGTATTCCTCAATGTACTCCTCATAGTTTTTAAGAGAGGGCCTCTCACTGGATCAGGGGCTCATCAATTTAGACTAGGCTAGCTGGACAACAAACCCAGAGATCTATCTTCACCTCCCCCGTGGTGGAATTCCAGGTACTCCATACCCAGCTTTTCATGTGGTTTCTGGGGATTGAACTCAGACCTTCTTGCTTGCAAAGCAAATGCTTTTACCAACTGACCCATCTCCATGACTGCTTATTTCCATATTTTCAAATGGAAAAAAAAAATAATTGTACAGAGTAATGGTCACATCAGCCCAAGACGGAAGAGGAGAGTCGCCCTTCTAAGACAGAACAGCACATTGCATTCTACCCTGAGTCTGCAAAGATGCCAGTGGAGGCCTGTGACCAGTGACACTCATGTCTGGGGCAACTTCGGAGCTCCTCCATCCACACTGTCTTCCCGTGAGCACACACAGCTGTAAGATAGTTGAAGTTGAGAGTGCAAGATAACCAGACAAAGGAAGAAGGCTCACTGACCCATGCTGACCTCTGACATTGACCTCATTAGCTAACGAAATGGGCTAACCACTCTCAGATATCAGAGAACATTATGTGCTCAGGCATAACAAGAAACAGCAGATCATTAGCTCTACAGATACCTCTAGCTTGATCACTCTTATTTATTAAACATAATATGAGGAGCACATGCACACATTCTCTTTCATCCTTTAACATTTTTTCCACATAACAAGACTTCAGGGAAAGCAAAGATTTTTTTTTCTCTTCATAACTCTCTAGTCTCTACTTCAAATACTTAAGACAAATTGTAAATGATAACTTTTTTCTTTGATTAATTGCTTTATAGCAATCTCTCTCAAAAGCTGGAGATTGTCTCCCTATGGTTTGCAATCCATACTCAGGGTTTAGAAAGATCTAGGAACATAGTAGGTGTTTAAGATGAATTTGTTGGGCTGATAACATCACTCAGTTAAATGAAATGCCTACTTAGTTTATGAAGCTCTGGGCTTGGTTCCTGTACCACATCAACTGGATGCAGTGTCTATACCTGTAACCCCAGAACTCTGGGGTGAGATAAGAGGGTCAGAAGGGCAAGGTCACTAAGATGAGCCGAGGCCAACCAAGTATATATAAGACCCCATATAAATAAACAAACAAACAAACAAATGATGCATTTACTGAGCTAGTTGTGGAGTCACATGCTCTTTGATTCAAAAGCTCAGGAACCTACTAGAGAAGAATAGCAAGTTCAAGGCTAGCCTGGGCAAAACAGGGAGACCGTTTGAAACAAGTAACCATGTGTTAAGTAATGAATGAAATAAATAAGTGAATAAACAGGATCATAGGACTAAATCCAGGCCCATATGCTATTTTGTAGCATTAGATAAACATTGACTATTCTATCATACTCGGGATTCCATAGAAAGCTTTTCCTGCCTTTCAGAATTTCAAGTTCTAATGAAACCGATTTATAACAATACTGATGGCCAGTGTTGCCGTTGTATTCCAGGCACATTACACACACTAATTCATTCATTGAACCCAACAGCAGCTCTAGGAGGGAGCTGTGTGTCAAAGTGGAGACACAGTGAAGTAAATTGCCCAAGTTCACATATCTAGTACCCGTAGTCCCAGTGGACTTGTATGTGAATGCAGATTGATTCCACCAACTTTACTCCCTTTGCCTTTTTCGGTGCTGAGACTGGAGCCCAGAGCCTTGTCTAAGGCCTTGTCCACAACAGGCAGAGATATTTAACCACTGAGCCTCATCCTTGGTCCCAGAAACCAAGGTTGGTTTTTTTCTGGTTTTCTTTTTTCCCTTAAAATGGGGCCCATTATTTAGCACAAGCTAGCCTCAAATTCTCTATCCTCCTATTCTGCCTCTGCCTTCCGTTATCTCCAGAAGCCCTGGCTGACCTCAGACTATATATAGTAGAGGATGACCTTGAATATCTGATCTTTCTACTTCCACCTCCAAAGGGGGCATGCAGCACAATGCCCAGTTTTATGCCATGTTGAAGACAGTTCCCAGAACTTTACACATTCTATATAAGCACTCTACCAAATGAGCTACATCCCCAGCCTTGGAAGCCAAACTGTTAATACAACTGTTTGGTAGCTTGTTCTCTGGTAAGCTGATGGACTAATGTCATGAGGAGTCATGGGGTGGTGTATTCAGGATTTGAGGGCACAAAGGAGGAACATCTAGCTGCAAACCAAAGCAAGAGCCAGCACTTGCTGCTGGGGAAGATCACCCGGGAAGGTCTGTGCTGATGGATACAGAGAGCAACACAATGGTCCCCTGTGGGCTGGGGGTCAATCTCACCTTCCCCCTGCTTGCTCTTTTCAGCTTTGGTAGCAGGAACCTCCACTGTGAGCCCCACTCAGGAATCAAGCTCTGGCTTCAACAACTGAATGGCTTCAGGGGATTTTGGAATGGGGTTATTAATGACCTCTAGGTTCAGAACAGAGGATGCAACAAGACCATGGTCGAGCATGACACACAGAACTGCTTTCTACCTTGACCCTCCCTCTCCATCTTCACTCTCCATGCTCCAGGGAGGGAAGGACCTGTCTCCTCCAGTCACCATGTACATCAAGGTCTTTCTAGTGAAATCACTTTCTTTAATTACTGATAGATTACGACTGTGGCTTCTTGCTCTGCTTCACGTGTTTCCAGCTGAGAGGCTGTCCAACTCACATCTTCATAGGGCTCTGCAAATTACCCTAGTTCATAGACTTCATAAAAAAAATATAGTCTTGGTTCCTCAAAGTAATTCAACAGAACTTTGGATTGGACACTCCTCTGGTGCAGTTTTTAAAGGGCTTGATCAGACCAAGTTGGAAAGAAGATAGTGTTTAATTCATGCCTTCTCAGAGGGAGCTATCTTAATTAGCTCTGCTGCAGCTGAATCAATACAGCAGGGACCTTTTTCTATGAGATAAGTTATGAGAAGTAAAATAAATGAAAACTTCCGCTCAATTAAAAGTTACCTTTGGGCTAACACCATGGATTAGTGGATAAAGGGGCTTGCTGCCAAGGCTGACCACCTGAGTTCGATCCCTGGGACCTACACGGTGGGATTTCCACAAAATGTCTCCTCACTACTCAAGCACACATGCACATTAATAAATAAAAGTCATGTTTTAAAGTTATATGATATGAGCTCTACTCCTGTTGCCTCTTTCAACTCTCTGTACCTTTTAATGTGGGTTTTTTTTTTTCTTATTTCTTTCATACACAAGAGGAATCTGAATTTTTAATTAAAAAAAAAAAAATTCTCTCCCCTGTTGGGGAAAGTATCTTGGTTGGTGAGGTACTTCTCTAGCATGCACAAGAAGCTCTGGGCTCCAGCCCCAGCGCTGCAAAAATTGGGCGAGGTGGCATACACCTATAATCCCAACACTATGAAAGCAAGAGGATCACAAGTTCAAGACCATCCTCAGCTACACTGCAAATTCAAGGTTAGCCCAGGGATACATGAAATCCAGGAGCAGAAATCCAGGTGCGGAGGGGGGATGGCAGGCAGGCTCTTCTTCCTGCATCCCACTTACCCCTTGGCGTTTGGTACAGTCTTTCTTTCTGTCTCTTTCTCACATCTCCCACTCTGCCCAGTGTCCTTTCTTTCTGTATGCCCCCCGCCCCTGCCTGTCATGTCTCCCACAGCCATTAAGCCTGTTTCTCCCCATCTCATGAACCCAGAGGGTACAAAACAGTTAATACCTGTAAAAAATAGGTTTTTTTTTTCTCTTATATGTGTGTGGCATGTATGGGTACTCTCCACCTTATATATTGAAGCAGAGTTTCTTGCTGAACCTGGAGTTGGCAGATTTGGCGAATGTAGACAGCCAGCTTGCCCCAGGGATCCCCTATCTCTGCCCCTTGAGCACTGGGATTAGAGATGGGTCACTATTTCTGCCCAGCATGTGCATTGATGCTGGGATCCAAACTCTAGCCCTCACAGCAAGCACTATACCTGCTGAGCCATCTCAGCCCTATAATGGCATCTCTATGTGCCGTTACATGGACTTGCATCCCTTCCTCTCTGCCTGTAATATGTTATCATAAAACTTGGTCATTGCCTGGATAGTACTAGTCTTGACTTGCAACTGGATACTAATAATCTCCACAAATGCATTGTTTTCTAGCTAGACTCATTTGTAACAGTATCCATTGAAGCTAATGGCTAGTGTGAAGACTGGAGACTGTCCCCTTTTTCCTGGCCAACCTCTTCCTATGATGTACCCTAGATGAAGTTGGTTACATTAGGGCACACTGTGTAGAAAAGTCCTAGAGGAGGTGCCAAGCATGTGTGTGTGTGTGTGTGTGTGTGCTTGCACACCTGTCTGTATTATATGCATGTGTGTGCATTGTGTGAAGGATAAAGGAAGCATTGAAAGCCAACTACCTTATTTTTAATTAATTTTTATCATTTTATATAAGAGGTGTATTGCCTGCACATATGTGTGGGTGCCTTGTATGTTCAGTGCCCTTGGAGGCAAAAAGAAACTATTGGCTCCCCTGACGCGCCAGTTGTAGGTGGTTGTTAACCATTTGATGTAGATGCTGTGAACTGAACTCCAGACCTCTGTAAGAGCAACACATGCTTTTTACCCTACTGAGTCATCTCTTTAACACAAGAGTGCACGTGTTTACATCCAGAGAAAGTATGAATGTAATGCACACAGGTGCATAGTTGGACTGGAATGATTTGCAGATACATTGAGTTTTCTACTTTTGTTTGGTTTTGTTTTGAGACAGACATCTCACTATGCAGTCCTTCCTGGCCTGGAACTCCCTTTGTAGACCAGACTGGCCTTGAAGTCACAGAGCTCCATCTGCTTCTTCCTCCTGAGTGCTGAGATTAAAGGTATGCACCATGCCCAGCTGATAGTTTTGCTAAATCTGTTGCCTAACTAATGTAATTGATGATTATGATGCATGCTGCAACAACAAAAATCAAAGCAGAAAGAAGAGTCTCTTCTGCACCGTCACTGTTCAAAACAAACCTCTTTCAACAAAATGCCCACATCCTAGGAGAGATGTCGAAATGCCCAGTGATGTGTAATTCCTAATAACTTATGTGCTGTTGACTCCATTTATGCCTGTTAGCAGTCTTCAGAGCCTTAATGATCCTTATAATTAAATTACAGCTCAGAATGAGAACTTCCTGGGAATATATAACACTAGAAATATAGATTTTGTATAAAATCAAAGCAATATAATTTGAAGACAAATGGCTGGGTGTGATTGAAATTGGGGGAGCATGGACTCGAACAGGAAGTGCTTCCAAGAAGAAAGAGCGCTGAAGACCTGTGAGAGAATGGAGAACCACACCCCAGGGACCAAGGTCAAGATTAATTGACTTTCTAACTAAGACAGATGAGCATCATTGCGCAGGAGGCCAAGGAGATGAGGGTCATGCATCAAACTCTGATGCCTGTGGATCGCAAATGCTACAAATGGCCCCTGAGCACTCATCAATTCTGTTTCATGGGGCAGTCTTAATGATCAGGGGATCGAGCTCATGCAATCACATAGCATAGACTTGGGCAGGTTTTGACCAAGAAGTAAGTGGTATTAGAATCTTTTCAGAAACAGAACTGCAATGGAAAAGGGAGGAAGAAGAAGAAGCAGCCAGGATTCATCACCACTAAAGGGCAAGTAGCTATGTCAGAAAAGAAATGAAAGCACAACCTTGTAGCTGATGCCTTTGGATGGGTCCTGTTGTTGGAGGAAACAGAATATTGGATTGGATTGGATGGCATGGCAAATTTTTCAGTCAGTATTAGCTGCATGCATATTGTGTGTATGCATGCATGCATGCATGCGTGCGTGCGTGCATTAGGCCAGCAGACAACCTTGGTCTGATTCCTCAGGCAGGGGCATGCACCTTATGTTTGAGAGTCTCTCACTGGCCTGGAACTTGACAAATAGACTAAGCTAGATGGCTAGAGAGCCCCGGGCATCTGTCTTTCCTCACTTCCTGAGTGCTGGGATTACAAGCATACATCACCACACCCAGCTTTTTTATGTGGGTTCTGTGAAGCAAACTTAGGTCCTTCTACTTTCAAGACAAGCACTATAATGACCAAGCTATATTTTTGTAGCTCCCCAGACCATCTTTTCATATTCTTTAAAGGTGAAGAAAATGTTAACTCTGAAGTGGGTATACATCGAATGTGCCTGTGCCTATGTGTGTACATGTGCACTCAACCTCAGGACCAATACATTGTGAGCATCCCTACTGCTTCATAAAGCAAATGAGCCCTACTCTCTAGGTGACCAGAGAACAAAGGCAAGAGCTCATTCTCCCCCCACCCACCACACCCTTCTCACAATGGGAGTGGGGGGAGGAATGTCCTCTAGCTATTGTTGTGCAGGAGACATAGTGGAGTATGCACAGCCTGTTAGATCCATGCTAACACAGCACTCTAGTAGATCACATCGGCTAGAACTTTTAGACTAATCTACAGTGTCTGCTCCCCAGACTCTTAATTTAACACACTTGCCAGACAGAGATGAGAATCTCTCGATATGTATGACATTTTATCTACAGATCAAAATAGCTGGTCACTAAACAGCACTAGCTCCATCTAGCAGTTTCCACTGTAGCTCACTCCAACCTATCATATGCCATGCTGAGAATGTATATCATTTTGCAACTGTAAATAACTAACATAGCTCAGTTGATAGAGCGCTTGCTTAGTATGCTCAAAGTGCTAGGTTGGATGCCCAGCACCACATAAAAGCCAGGCTTGGTGACATATGCCTGCAGTTCCAGTGCTTGGGAGGTAGAGGCAGGAGGGTCAGCAACTCAAGGTGGAATCCCTTGTGATGATGCGCCTCTGCAATCCCTGAACGGTATAGTGAGGTGGGAGTAGAATAGCCCATAGGTTCAAGAGCAAGGTGTCCTGGAGTACCAAGTATAGCAAAAACAGAGACCCTGGGGCTGGAGAGATGCTCACAGGTTAAGATCACTTGCTGCTCTTGCAAAGAACCTGGTTTCAGCTCCTAGTACCCACATAGCAGTTCTGTCAGCTCTGTAACTCCAGGCCCAGGGAATCCAAGGCCTAATTTTAGCCTCCTCTCATAATACAATACACATATGTAGACAAAGCACTCGTATGCATGAAATAAGGAGAAATATCTTAAAAGAGATCTATCTTAATGTATCTCTCACATACATTAACGATAAAATAAATAATAAGATTCAAAGTCATCCTTGACTACATAGAGAAGTTAAAACTAGCCCAGGATACATTTGATTGGTTCACAAAAATAAATAAGTAAGTAAATAGGTATCAAGGAGCTCGGGAGGTATATAGCTCAATGGTAGAGCACTTCCTGGTATATGTATATATTCCTGGTATATCTAGCACAGCAAACGTAAATTAATAAATAATAAGAGTCTAACACCTTTACTGGGTATAGAAAATCAGTTTAGAGTAACAAGCAAAATCCAATTTGACCTTGCGTAGTTTACATGTCTGATTGCCTGCGTCTTGGTCCTATGAGGTCATCTCTGTTGGACTAAGAGCCCAGACTAAATTATGCAGCTTTTTTTAAAAACAGTATTGATATTCTCAAATGATCTTCTAAGATGAAAGAGATATTGGACTTTTCTAAGAATTCCTGAAAGCCAGGGTACTGAAATTCCACACCTTGTGCCTGACTCTTTGGCATCCAGACTGCTAAGAACAGTGGTTCCCATCCCTTTGAACTGACCAACCCTTTCACAGGTGTCCCATAGCAGAATCCTACATATCAGATACTCAAATTATTATTCTTAACAGTAGCAAATCTGCAGTTATGAAGTAGCAATGATAATAATATTATGCTTAGGGGTCACCACAACATGAGGAACTGTATCAAAGGTTCGAAGCATTACGAAGGTTGAGAATCACTGCCTTGGAGTCTTTTGTATATCTCCTAACCAATCTTTGCTCCCCTGAACAAGGAGACAGTCTAAGGAGAAATAGGACCATATAGATTGAAGGAGCCAAGAAAGAAAAAGAGAATGAGAGTAAGCAAGGGGTGGGGGACATAGATAGGAACGAGCGATTGTCTACATCCGGGGTTCTGTTTCCAGCACCTAATGTGGTATGGGTCTGTAATCGAACTTCCCATTTGGGAAGTGAATGCAGGGGTTTAGGAAATTCAAGGTCATCCTCAGCTGCATATCTAATTTGAGGCCAACCTGGTAGAGACCCTGTGTGGGGGGAATGAGAACAAGAAAGAAATGGGGTCAGAGAGAAGAGGGAAACGAAAAGGGCGAAGGAGAAAGCCTTTCTGCTGCAGAGCCCCAGTGCGGAGCCTACTCTGTTTGAACGCCAACTGGACAGCGTCCTAAGAAAGGCTTTTCGAGTCTCACTTTTGTATGTATAAGCGCTGTGTGATACCCGGAGACAAGCCAAGTGGAAAGACAATATTCCACAGAGCCCAATAGAAGATTCCCACTGGAGTTTGTTTGTCCTATATTTTATACACAGGAATTTAAGACAATATAACTCCTTCCTTTCAAAACAAGCAGTTTTTCCTTCTGGCCACCGCAGCCTAACACAATTGTAAGACTGGCCTGCCTCATGGTCCAGGGAGCTTCCTCTGCTCCCGGTGTGGGCTCTGAGAGTTTGCTTCCACTCTGCCTGTTTATAGCATGTGCAGGAAGAAACAAAGCAATTGTGAAGCTCATTGAAAAGCTGTTCATATGATATTAAAGGTGACCTTGCCACTTCGGCTTCTATTTATTCCACTTCCTTCCAAACCGGGACAAATCCTTCCCTTCACGGTTGGAGCACCGTTCTATGGATAGCAGTCTGTGGGAACGCAGAGAAGTTCAGGCCCTCAGAGGTTATTCATTACCCATATCTGGAGTATAGGATTTCCTATTCACTCCCAGTCGGGTCTGTAAGTGACGGCTACTTGGCAGAAAGGAAAAATGGTGCAAAGTAGTTTGTGTTGTTGCTTACTTCCAATGTATTTTATGAGGTCTCTTTAACCTCACCGCAGTGAGGAACTTTTTCAAAAAATGAGTTTTAACGTTACTGCAATGAGGAACTTAAAATAAAAAAGTAAAGATCACCCATATATAAAAGGATTTGTCTGTGTGTGACACACATGTCCATGTTGTGCACATGCACATATGTGTAAGCCCCAGACTGACACCGGGTGTCATCCACAGTTACTCTCCACCTCATGGAGTCAGCTGGACTGGCTAGCCAGACAGGTCCAGAACTCCCCACATCTCTGCATCCCCAGTGCTAGGAATCCAGGCATCATCCCTCCACTAGCTGCTTTATGTAGATGCTGGAGATCAGAACCCAGGTCCCTCTGCTTGAGTGGCAGGCTCTTTATAGATCTATCTCTTCAACCCACATAGAAGGATTCATCCATACAGTAGAATCCACATCACACATAGTCCTCATATTTGTATATAAACTTCTTTTGTGAAGTTGATCATAATTACTCTATGAGCTTAACTCTGCCAGAATAGGAGCCAAAGTTCATTCTGGAATTAGCTAGCTGTCGTGGTATTTTGTGTGTAAGTTAGTTACACTTTTTTTTTTTTTTCAGGAAATAGAGGCATTTCCTGAAGAACCAGGGACCATAGCAGGTGCATTGCTAAGTATAGTAAGACACATAGGTACAGATTGTGCCAAATGGGAACAAAACAGGCGTTGGCAAGACTTAAGCTTGATGATTTTGCACAGCTAGCCCAGCTATTCAGTTTAATAACTACCTCACTGAGGATGCTAAGGCATCGGTGCCATCAACACAAATGGACAGGAGAACTTCTTATTGACTCAAGCAACATACAGGTTGATGTGCATTGTTAAACTGGTCACAATGGTTGATTCTCCATTGAAAACATCTTTCTGGAGCTGGAGAGATTGCTTAGGAAGAACATTTGTTGTGTAAATCTGAAGTTCAAATCCCCAGCACTGATGCATACCTATAACCCAGTGATGAGAGCTGGAGGCAAAACCAGACAAGCTCACTGGCTAACTAGCCTAGCCAGTAAGCCTCCAGTTAGTTCAGTGAGAGACTTGTCCAAAGGTAACAAGGCAGAAGTCAATAGAAGAAGATACCCAAAGTCCTGCTCTGGCCTCTGTATATACAGACACACGCATCTGAAAACTTGAGTGCATACATATGCACCACACATGCCCAAAAAAACCAAACTTACCTGCATTAAAAATAAATTGTATTGTATCTGTGTGTCTGTCTATCTAGGTGGACATGTTTCTTTTATATATATACACATATCAAGGGGCTGGGGATACAGCTCAGTTGATAGAGCATTTGCCTAGCATGCATGAAGCTCTGAGTTCAATCCTCAGCACTATGCAAACCAGTGACGTGATGCACATACCAGTAATTCCAACCTTCAAGAAGTAGAGGCAAGAGGGTCAGAAGTTCAAGGTTATCGTTAGCTACCTGGAGAACTTGAGGCCAGCCTGAGTTATGTGAGACTGTACTCATTTAAAAGAATATTCCAGTCTTTCTCCTCTAGCTGTTGGGGGTGTGACAGCTTCCTTCAGCACCCACCCTGATTTCAGACCCAGTCTTTCTTAGTCCTGGTCTTCCTGGTCTACCCACACCTCCATGCATGACCGGAGAGGAAGTTCCCGCCTGAGTCCCCAGTCCCCACAAAAATCAAAGAGCTGCTTTGACATTGGTCAACTTCATTCTGTATCTGCAGAGAACATTAGCATCTGGAACCGGTAGGAAAGGAATACTAACTACATAACATGTAAAGTGGATTAGAAACTAGACAGTAGGGCTGGAGAGATGGCTCAGCAGTGAACAGCATGAGCTACTCTTTCAGCGGAGCAGGATTCGATTCCCAGCCTGCCTGGAATCCAGTGCCAGGGAATGATGCCTTCCTCTAGATTCTGTGGGCACCAGGCACAGAGGTGGTACATAGACATACATGCAGGCAAAACACGTATAAACATTTTAAAATAACTGTGGAGAAGCAAGATGTCAGAGATGGAGGAAAGGCATCCAAATGTGAGAATGGAAGCAAGAATACCCATGGAGTCAGCTCAGGGCACAAACAGCAAGTTAGCCAGGCTGGCAAAGGCACAGATTATCTGGAGAGAGGAGTGGAGGAGATGGAAGGCTGACCTTGAGAGAAATGATGAACTTACCTTAAAAACTCAGGAAGAGGGGCTGGAGAGATGGCTCAGTGGTTAAGAGCACCGTCTGCCCTTCCAGAGGACCCGGGTTCGATTCCCAGCACCCACATGGCAGCTCACAACTGTCTGTAGTTCCAGTTCCAGGCAAACACCAAGGCAAATAAATAAATAAAGTTTAAAAAAAAAAAAAACTCAGGAAGATGTTTTGCTAGGCCACTGAACATGGTTTCTTTTTTTCCTTCCAATGTTATGAGTTCTATTTTTATTAACACACATCGATCATAATAAAGTGGATTTTATTGTGACATTTTCATAGGCATATATGATTGATTATTTTGATACTTATTGCCATTACCCCCTCTTATCCCCTCATACCGATCCCCTTCCTTTTCCCAGCTAGTTCTTCTTCTATTTCATGTCTTCCTCCCTCCCTCCCTTCCTTCTTTCCTTCCTTCCTTTTCTTCCCCACCAACCAACATTAGGCTCCTTAGGGATTATTTACAGAAGTATGGAGCAATTAACCAGATGTTATACTGCAAAGACATTAACTCTCCCCCTGGCTCCAGTAACCTTTAACTGTCTATAGCTCCTCATGGGGGGATGGAATAGGAGTGCCCAATCTTAGGCGGGTAATCACAGTTGCTGTACAATCAAGAGTACAACTACATGATACCCGAAAGGTGGCATTGAACACTTCTTACTTATTATTCTATTGTTGGAGCATTTATTTCTTTACTTATTCCCCAATCAGAAGCAAAGCTTTAAAGAGCACTTTGTAGAGAGTCGGGGAAGGTGTTCAAATCCAGTTCATGTCTCAGAATGCATTTCTAGAGGAAGCCTTGCTAGGCTACAGTAGAATATGCACAATCCTCCAGTCACAATAAACCAAGGAATGTGCTCCAGGCAGAAGCCTGATGCTCCCAATCTCCTCCTCCACATTTTACTGATCATTTAAGATTATTGGTTTAAAAGATCAGCAATTCATTATTATTCTAATTTTTACTTATTTGATAAACAATAAGGCTAAGTTTTTAAAAATCGAATGTCACTGTCCACCTAGCCAGCACAGAAAATCCCTCCAACTAGATTTTGTTAGTAAGAAGTGAACTAAAGAGCCATCAGAGTGGTTTTGACTTTGTTCCCTAGATGAGATTGTGAAACTATTGATCCTGAGTTCCATCTCCAGGCAAATGGGGAAGGGGGGAGGGGGGGACTCATCTCCCTACTGATAGATCCTCCCCTCATCCCAGGCTTCATTTGATCGGGAACAGCTGGCCTTGGAAAATTGGCCGCGCAGTAATGCACAGTGCCAGAACTCCAGGCCTCTGTCTTATGCCGGGCTTTCTGAACCTTGACCTGCTCCCCTTTTAGGACTTTGGAAGCTGATCTAAAATGTATTCCTCAGTAAAGGCTCGTGTAATAGCCTGCTTCAAGTAGGCACTTTATCTTTTCCTTCTGCCAAGATGCATTTCTTCTGCCTTTTAGTTCTTTCTTTTGATGGCTGACGTGATGCCTCCAGTGTTTTTGGATGAACAGAAACGTCACCATTTTTAAGGCATTTATTTCTTTTTCTTCAAAATGATTTTGTTGTTGTTGTCGTTGTCACTGGGTCTCTTATTCTTGAGAAAGCTCCCTGGCATGAAAATAAAATCTCAGCGATAACAACAAGAATCGAAGTTGCAACCCAAATGCACAACATGAGTTAAATATTTCCCTTAATATAGCAGTAACACCAGAGTCTATTTCCTCCCTTCTAGACATGTTCTCCTTCATAGGCCAGCTGCTAGTGAATCATTAATTTTTTTCTATTTTCTAATGCATGCAAATAAGAACATACCTTTGGTGTAGTATAGGCTCATATGGAAATAGCACAATGAAACTCATCGAGTTATAAAAGCAATATTATTAAACAATTACCTGTTTAAAATGAACATAGTATAAAAGTGAATTAAATTTGCTTGATTGCCACAATTTTTTTGTCTTTTGAGTCACAAGTAAATCGATTTTTTTTCATATTTACTATAATCTAGAAATTAAAATCCTAATTTGTGTTGTATTTCTCTGTTGAAAAGGTTGGGGCCTATTGAGTATGGGACTCTGAAAACAGCCTTAATAGCATCCTTAGCAAAGGAATAGTCGCCAGCTGACGAGCTATTGATTGAATGTTCCATCATTTCCACAGTTCAATCAGGCCCACCATGGTGAATCAGTCACAGCATCCTCAATGAACCAACAAATGAGCAATTTCCCACACCAAAGGGACATGCCTCATGCGTGGCAGTGGCAGACATAACTTATCATCAACAATGCTGCGGGGACTCAACGCTTTGCTGACTTACCTTGGATCATCAAGCCTTCTGTTTTCAATAATGGTTTATTCCTCTAATTGGCACTCATCACACATCAGCTCTCTGTTTAAATATTCCTGGACGTGAACTATCCTTGCCTGAGGTCAGGGACCATTTCTCATATATATACTTTATCATTTACTGGGACATATAGTAAGTGGTCAACATCTATTTGTCAAATGAAAAACATATGTTAATGCTGAACAGAGCCAGAGCTTGCTATCTGCCTGTGGTTCACTCATTAACACAATCTGGGGATCTTTGTTAAAATACACCCACGTCCCATCTCCACAGCTGTGGACCTAATTTGGTCTAAGGTAGGGTCTGGCCATTCCACTGAGACCCTGTGTTTAAAAGCTTCACATGTAATTCTAATGGACAGCTAGGGCTGAGAATCACTGCTACCCAGGGTAGAAGGAGACGGGCCAGCAAATTGACAAGAAGTCTCATAAGTACCATCATTTTGCATTCGCTCCAGCAGATGTTCTCATTTGACCAACAGCAGCAGCAGTATCTAGCCACTCATCTGAAAGGGGGTAGGTTTGTCCCCTCACAAACCTAAAAACTCAAAACTCTGTGAGTGAGAGCCAGGTATCTGGAGAATTTGTGTTTTGGGTTTTTCAGCCTAGATGGCCTGGAATTGTATTGGAGGGTAGGTAACCTTACACTTCTCATCTTCCTTACCTTCACACACAGACTGCTAGGATTATAGGAAGTACCATCGTGCCCAGCTCAGAAATCTGAGCCTTTGGGGTGAAATCTGAGGACTAATAAAGTTTAGAGATCACTGCAACAGAGAAATCTTTGATGAGTTATAAATGGTATGGGTAGGGGCATCTCAGAAAAACTGATTTCAAGCATACTACATTCAAAACATTAAGCATTTATTTCAAGCATACTACACCCAGAATATAAAGCAGTTAATGCTTAATAATGAAACAGCTCTCTGGTCCAAAATCATTCTTAATACCATCCTTTTGGCAACTGATACAAAGTCTGTTCCTGAGTATGAGAAGCATTCTGGGGTTAGAGAGATGGTTCAGCCAGTCTCACCAAATCAATCTGTTGAGGCTCCATGGGAGACCAGATGTCAAACAATAAGCTGGGGCTGGAGAGGTCATCCATGAATTAAGAGCACGTGTTGGTCTTGCAGAAGACCCAGGTTTCATCTCCAGCACCCACATAGTGACTCACAACCACTTGTAACTCCAGTTCTAGGGGATCCAATGCCCTATTCTGACCTCCCCAGGACACCAGCATGCACATGGCACACATACATACAAATCTAAATAACAATAATAACAACAACAATAAAGAGACCTGGAGATTGCTCAGTCAGAAGAGTCTTACAACACAAAAAGGAGAACCTGAGTTCAGTGGCAAGCATACACCTAGAAAAGGCCAGGCATAGCACAGGTCACCTGTAATCCTAGCCCTAAGATGGTGGAGACAGGAGAACCTCTGGAACTTGCTAGCCATTGAGGTTGGTCAAATCTGTGAACTCCAGGTTCACTAGGAGACTGGCTCAAAGTAGTCTGGATTGATCTAGAGCAGACGTTCTAATCCTTCCCAATGCTTCAACCCTTTAATACAGTTCCTCATGTGGTGATCCCCAACCATAAAATTACTTTGCTTGCTCCTTCATAACTGTAATTTTGCTACTGTTATGAATCGTAATGTAAATATGTAGTACACAGAAGATCTGATATTTGACAATCTGTGAAATATCCCCTTCAACTCCCAAGGGGATCGCGACCCACAGATTGAGTACTACTGGCTTAGATTCCCCTGTTAAAGCACTTACTGCTAAAATTTAGATGCCAACAACCATATCAGGCTGCTCCAAACAACTATAAGTTCAGCTCCAAGGAATCCAAACTCCATTGGGCACCCCCTAATACATACACCAATGCATGCTTGCACACATGCATACACATACACACTCAAGCACACAAAATAAGTCTGTTTTTAAAAAGTGAGCTGGAGATAGAGGAAACTACTTGCGTGTTGACCTCCATTTGCACATGCACATACAAGCATGTATGTAGCCACCCATACACATGCAAACATACACACACATTCCTCTAAGTTCAGGCAGTATAGATAACAACAGCCTCACTTCCTGCACAGAGATACTTGACCCTGAAGATGGACCAGCCACCAGCAGCCTTGTGGATGCTTTGTGGTGACCTTACTGCTTGGGCAAGAGATCTGTTACTCAACTTCACTTTGCACTAATTGTAAAATCAAAGGTAGCCAGAACTTCGAACCACAGGCCCAACTTTCTAGCCAGCTTTGCAGACTTAAGAACCCAGAGTGAGAACATGCTCCTGTACTCTGAGGAATGTAAAACAAAAAAGACACAATTGGCCACCTCCTTAGGCAGCTTCTTCCTCAAGACCTTGACAATGGACTTGACTCAGCCTTGGAGAGTGAGGAAGGAGCACATGAGTGCTGGCGGTTGGTGGTGGCAAGGAGGAAATGACAAAGGGAAACTTAGGGGCTAGTGGCAACATCCAAAGTGGTAGAAGGCAGCCAAGATGTGCTGAGAGGGTGTTCTGACTGTCACACCCTACTGTGAAAGGCACCTTGTCCACCATACCTCTATCTGGGATCCATTCAAAAGATGGGCAGAGCGGGTTGTAAAAATGTCTCTGAATTTAAGAGTATATACTCTTTTTCTTCAAGAGGACCTGAACTGGGTACCCATAACTTGTGTGGGGGTGCCTTACAATCTCCTGTAACTCCAGCTCCAAGCCTCCAAAACCTTCTGGCCTTCAAGGATACCCACATTCTCATGCACATACCTAGACATATACCACACACACACACACACACACACACACACCCCCCAGAATCTTTTTTTGAAAAAGAGAGCAGGGGGTGAGGATGCACTCCTTGGTAGAGCCCTTGCCTAGCATTTATGGAGCTCTGGGTTCTATTCCAGTGCTGCATAAAAACAGGCATAGCAGTACATAGGTGTAACCCAGCACTCCAGAGGTAGAGGTCATCCTCAGCTATATATTGAGTTCAAGGTCAGCCTGGGCTATTTGAGACTGTCTCCAAGTAAAGAAGAAAAAGGGAGAAGGGGCAAGTCAGAGCTGTTGATTTACAAGTAACTGAAGACTTACCATAAATTAAGGTTGGCAAAGATATACCCAAAAGGCTCTAGATCAAACACAGAGGTAATGGCGTATCCACATTAATAGCCGCATAACTTTCAGTAGACAGGAAATGAAACCAGCCTACAAGTTCGTCAGCAGATGAATGGCTAAAGAAAATGTGGTACAAATAAATAATGGAATCTTATTCAGCTGTAAAGAAAAAAATTAAGCCATGACATCTTTATGAAAATGGGTACAACTAGAAGTTACTGTGTTATGTGAAATAATCCAGACAATCATCAGAAAGAATTTTCTCTTTCATTCATTCATTTATTCTTTTCTTGGTTTAAGTGCATGTATGCCCTTATGCCAGAAGAGGGCACCAGATCTCACTATAGATGGTTGTAAATCACCATGTGGTTGGGAGGAATTGAACTCAGAACCTCTGGAAGAACAACCAGTGCTCTTAATCTCTGAGCCATCTCTCCAGACCCATCAGAAAAAAATTTACCATGTCTGAAATTTATGCATGTGAGCACTGACTGTTCTTCCAGAAGACCTGAGTTCAATTCCCAGCATCCACAGGGCAGCTAGCAGCTGTCTGTAATTCCAGGATCTGACACCCTTACACAGTTATACATGCATACAAAACACCAATTCACACATAAAATAAATAAATAAATAAATAAATAAATGTTTTTTTAAAAAATAAATTTATGTATGTGGATGAACCTAGGTGTGTGTGCATATATGTGTGAGTTTATAGGTCATAAGACCAAAAAGGGAATCATAAGAGGGAAGAAAGAGATATTTTCTAAATCATTTATTTATTTGTTTTTAGTGCATTGGTGCTTTACCTACATGTATTTGTATTGCTCCCTGGAACTGGAGCTACAGACAGGTGTGAATCGCCATGAGGGTACTGGGAATTGAATCCTGGAAGAGCAGTCAGTGTTCTTAGCTGCTGAGCCCTCTCTCCAGCGCTAAAAGGAATCTATCCTAAGAGGGTGGGAAATAGAGAGGCATGTTAATGCGTGGTATAGTAAAAAAGCCTAAGAGGGGTCGAGCTAGATGAACGGAACCAGCGGAATCAGGGCAGTGGGATCAGGGCAGCCTGGGGAGGCGGGCAAGAGGGGAGCCAATAGGAAGACAGCGTCGTAATGGCAGGAGTTTAAAGACACCATGATGATCCCCATTACTTTGTATGATAACTTAAAACTGTACTAAAAAATTTAAATTATCTGGGTGTTGGTGGCATATGTTTTTAATCCCAGAACTTAGGAGGCAAGGGCAGATGAGCTCTGTGAGTTCGAGACCAGCCTCGTCTAAAAAATGAACTCCAGGACAGTTGAAGCTGTTACACAGAGAAACCCTGCCTTACAAATAAATAAATAAATAAAATATCTGGGGTTAGAAAAAACACTGGACATTGGAAAGAAGCTAGCGTTTGAGAGTACTTGATAACCTCTACTCTTACAACAGGAGCATGTGACAATAGAAGCTGTGTTCTTTGTAGATATATGCAATTATTCTTGGAGGAATGAAAGTCAAGGATAGATAGAGTGGGAAGGAAAGTAACATTATTTCCAAAAAGAGAGAGCAAATATCAGATGCACCTGTTGGCCAGAATTTCTGCCATCGCTAAAATTCTTTCTTGTTAAGAGTCTGCTCTTCCAGAGGTCCTGGGATCAATTTCCAGCACCCACATGGCATCTCACAATTGTCTGTTGCTCCAATTCCAGGAGCCTGGCACTTTACACAGACATACATGCAGGCAAACCTCCAATGCCAATAAAGTAAAAATAAATAAATCTTTTAAGTGAGTTCTAGGACAACCAGGGACTACACAACAAAACTATCTAAAAAAAGAAAGAAAGAAGAAAAAAAGAAGAGAAGAAATGAAGGAAACAAAAAACCAAAGTACAGGAGGGGAAAATAGTCATTAATAGACTAGGTGTGGTGGTGCACTTGGGAGATAGGGGCAGGGGCAGGTGGTTTCTGTGATCCCAGGCCAGGACTGGGGAGGCAAAGGCTGGTGGGTCTCTGTTAATAGTTCCAGACCATCCAGAGCTATATACTGAGACCCTGTCTGAAAAGCAAGAAGTAGAGGAGGAGGAAGAGGAGGAGAAGAAGAAAAAGAAAGCAATTATATAAGAAATTAAAAACACCTGCTCCTTTGAGGAAATGGAAACAAATGTGAATAGTTCATTCCTAAAGACATCTAAAAACTAACATGAGGTCCAAAGCAATGGCTCAGCATTTAGGAGTGTGTACTATACTGCTCTTGCAGAGGAGCAGAGTTCAGTTCCCAGCATTCAAGTCAGGCAGCTAACCAGTTCCAGGAGTCCTGATGCCCCTTCCTGTACCTGTGGGTATCTACATTCATATACATATATCCACACAGACATACTCATCAACATAATTAAAATTCTATTGCTATAAAATACAGCAATCACAGCGACTCTTGCCGGCTGATGTGGTGCTGGAGTAGTAGCTGAGAGTCCTACATCTCACAGACAACAGGAAGTCGACTGAGACACTGAGCAGAATCCTGAGCATAGAAAATTTCAAAGCCTCCCCCAACAGTGACGCACTTGCTCCAACAAGGCCATACTCACTCTAACAAAGACATGTCTCCTAAAAGTGCCACTTTCTATGAAGTTTTGGGGTCAATTACATTCAAATTATTACAAAAGGATACAAGGAAGAGCAGATATATAGTTAAATAAATTTAATGAGGGGACTGGAGAGATGGCTCAGTGGTTAAGAGCACTGACTGTTCTTCCAGAGGACCTGAGTTCGATTTCCAGTATCCACATGGCAGCTAACAACTGTCTGTAATTCCAAGATCTGGCACCCTTACACAGTTATACAAGCAGGCAAAACATCAATTCACATAAAAGAAAAATAAATATTTTTTTAAAAGCTTAATGAGATGTTCACAACAGAATCCAAGAATTGGGTATAGAAGAATTCCTGTCTAACTTTACCATGTGCTTGAATTTTTTTCTCACAAAAATAGGTGCCAAGATCTCAAGCAATTTTTTATTTCATTTGCCTGGACTCGTCCTTGCTCAGCTACAGAAAGAGGTGTTGAAATAGTTAATTACCAAGGTCCCTCATGGCTTCCAAATTCTCTCACTCTCTCTTATGTGAGGGGGAAATATGAGGGTGATCATCACAGAGTCATCTAAGCTACCGTGACTGAGCTTTGCTCTGAGAGGTAGTTCATCTTCCTCACAGCATGGCAGGGGTGACCTAAAGGGGACCCTGGCAGAGTGACAGTGCCGTCTGTGACTGCAGAGCAGGTGCCGAGCAGCCAAACTGAACTCTGTTTTGACACCAGCCACCTGTTACTGTGATTGTGTGTCTGTTTTTCCCGGCTTATGGGATTTCACTACAGCTGTTGTTCTCAGACAGGAGTTGATTTCCTCTTGGAACTACATAGTCCATGTCTCTAGAACTTAGCCTTTGTGGATAGACTGAGTCAGCTATGCAAAATCTCCAGAGTCATTCAGTCAGTCACTTAAAGGTCTGAATAACAAATTCCAAGGGAACATTTACAATTGTCTTTCAAGATATTTGTTTCAGATACTCAGCTTTGGATTTTGGCTTCAAGAACAAAGAACTGCATAGCTCAGCTACATAGACTGGTTATGTGGGTGGCCCTGCTAAAGTTCTCTCTAATTTTGTTGTGTATCTGAATTTTTTTCTAATAAAACAGAGGAGATATGTTCTTCCGTAGGTTCTGTGACCCTCAACAGGCCTGTATTGAACTGCCTCTATTAACAGAGCTAAGTCACGGTGGCTGTCTCCTCCCTGTTAGGAGAACATCATGCAGAGTCATGGATAGGAATTTTGCTGGGTCATGGTTGACTTTTTGCTGAGTCTTGCTTTTTGTTTGTTTGTTTGGTTGGTTGGTTGGTTGGTTGTTTTGGTTCTCTCGTGGCTGGCTTAGCCCTCCATCCTGCTCTTTTTGCTGATCCACAATTTGGTGGATTTTGTTAATCCAGGATGTTTGGTGTTTAGCTGAATCATGATTAGCCTTTTTTTTTTTTCTTTTTTCTTTTTGATTTCTGAAGACAGGCTTTCCCTGTGTAGCCCAGGCTGGCCTCCAACTCACAGAGATCCTCCTGCCTTTGCCTCCCAAATTGCTGGATTAAAGGCATGTGCCACCACTGCCCAGGGATTAGACATCTTTGCTGAACCTGCTTTGATGTTTTGCAGAGTCATAGTTGGATTTTTGCTGAGTTATGGCTTAGTATTTTGCTGAGATACAGTTCAGCCTGTTGCTGAGTCAGTGTTTTTGCTGAATTATGACTGAACGTTTTTTGCTGGGTTGACACTGGACACTGCACTGAGGCCATCACTGTTCTCCTTCTGGTGGATTGCATTAAAATAGTTAGGGGAGCAAAAATAGGGAATAAAATCAAAGTCTGTTATGTGCACGCATTAAAATTCCATGATTAAATTCATTATTTTGCGCAAGTTATATGTGCTAATAAAAATGATTTTAAAAATTCTTGTGCTCATAAAATTCTTGTGCAAGTTAAAATTTAATTGCCAGTTGTGGTGGCGCATGCTGGTAGGATTTGATGGAGGAGGCAGAAAGCCCATGAGTTGGAGGTCATCCTAAGCCACACCTGGGCCAGGTAATGGTGGTGCACACCCTTAGTCCCAGCAATTGGTAGGCAGAGGCAGGCGAATGTATGTGAGTTTTACAGGACAACCAGGACTATACAGAGAAACCCTGTCTCAAAAACAAGCAACAAGCAAAAATCTTAACCATAGATTTTTTTTCCCCCCTTAATGGTAAAAAAGGAATGCTGTGACTTGGAAACTAAAATGGACTTTGTGACTAAAGTAACCTTGGATTTGAAGCAAGTAAAACTTAAAGACATTGTCACAAAGAGTAAGGTCACAGACAAGAGAGATTGCTCAGTGGTTAGGACCCAAGTGTAGTTCACAGCAGGCCAAATGCCTCACAGCCTCCTGTAACTCCAGCTCCAGGGGATCTGATGCCTTCTTCTACCCTCCACAGGTACACACACACACACACACACACACACACACACACACACACACACACAAACTAAATCTTTAAAAAAATAGTGGGGGCTGGAAAGATGGCTCAGCGGTTAAGAGCACCGTCTGCTCTTCCAGAGGACCTCGGTTCAATTCCCAGCACCCACATGGCAGCTAACAACTGTCTGTAGTTCCAGTTCCAGGCAAAACACCAAGGCAAATAAATAAAAGTGTTTAAATAAAAAGAAAAAAAAAATAGTGAGCCTAGGTAAAGATTAAGCTAGTTTTTTTTTTTTTTTTTTTTTTTTTTTGAGTCAAGGTCTTTCTACATGTCTATGTAGACCAAACTGGCCTTGAATTCACAGAAATTCACCTGTCTGCCTCCAGAGTGCCTAGCCAGAGTATTCTTGCATAATAATAATAATAATAATAATAATAATAATAATAAAAGAAGCTTTGTAAGCTGTATAAATATAAGGTCATTTCTTTAAAAGGGGAGAGGGGCTGAAGATATAACTCAGCTGGTAGAGAGCATGAGGCACTGGGTAAACTGAGTATAGTGATGCACACCTAAAGTCCCAGCATTTGGGAGTGAGTACAGGAAGATCAGGAGTTCAAGGTCACCCTCAGCTACATAGTGAAGTCAAGGCCAGGCCATGTTACATAAGACCACGTAGTAAAATTTTCCTTTGACTCTGAGACTCATCATATATGTTAGAGGAATAGAACCTGTTTATATGTATGTTGTTTCAATGTTTCTTTTAAAAAAAAACTTTTTATTATTATTTTATGTTTATAGGTGTTTTACCTTCATGCATGTCTGTGTATCACATGTGTGCAATGACTGTGGAGGCCAGAAATCTACTAATCCTCTGAAACTGGAGTTTCAGGTGGTTGGGAACCACCAGATGGGTACTGGAAATTGAACCCAGATCCTCTACAAGAACAGCCAGTGCTTTTAGCTGTTGAGTCATCTCTCCAGCTCCAAGATTTAGTTCCATTTGCATGCGTGCACGTGTGTGTGTGTGTGTGTGTGTGTGTGTGTGTGTGTGTGTGTGTGTGTGTGTGAAGACAATCTCTTTGGAAGTTGTTTCTCTTTCTAATATGTGGTTTGCAAGTATTAAACTCAAGTCGTCAATCTTGTTAGAAAATGCCTTCACCAGCTAATCCATCTCAGCACCCTAAGCTAAGAGTGTGTTAAATGGGTAAGATGGGGCTGTAGGCTTAGTGGTAAAATGCCCGTCTAGCATGTGCTTGGCTTGATCCTGAGAACTGTCAAAAGAGAAAGAGAGTGTATGTGTGTTAATAGATACATAACGCATACATTCTCTTTTGTTTGCTTGAAGGCTCATACAATGCAGGGTGACTCAAAACTTAGTGGGCAAAGATGACCTTAAACTTCTGGTCCTTCTGTCTCCATATCCCAGTGCTTACATCTCAAACAGGAAACAGTGATGAAATGTGAAATGACATGCGTCTTTAAACTCTGAAAGCCTACCTCAAATGACATACTTCCCCCAACAAGGCCACATTTTTTTTCTAAACAGGGTTTCTTTGTGTAGCTTTGCAGCCTGTCCTGAAACTCTCTCTGTGCTGTGGAACTATGCTCTTGTACACTGTAAATATTTGTCACTATAAATATTGGTTTAATAGAATGCTGATTGGCCAGAGGCTAGGCAGACAGGAATTATGGGCTTGGTGACCAGACCTGGAGAACTCTGGGAAAAGGAAGAGCAGGGCAGATGCCAGCAAGATGCAGAGGAAGATGAGAATCTTGCACTGAGAAAAAGGTGCTAAGCCATGTGGCTAAACATGGATAAGAATCATAGGTTAGTTTAAGAGAAAGAATTAGCAAATAATAAGCCTCAACCATAGACCAAACAGCTTATAAATAATATAAGCCTTTGTGTAATTATTTGGAACTAAATGGCTACAGAACCAGCTAGGCAGGACACAGAAACTTATGATTACATCTCTATAATTCAGGCTGGCCTCAAACTAACAGAAATCCACCAGCCAGTCTCTGCCTCCTATGTGCTGGAATTAAAGGTGTGTGCCACCACTGCCCAGCAAGGCCAAGTCTTCTAAGCCTCCCAAAAAGACACCAACTAGGGACCTATTCTATTGGGGCGTCATTCAAATCACTGCAAGGGTGGCAAGGGTGATGAAGCTGAAACCATTGTTGGGTAAAAAGAAATCTGTGATGCTGAGATAGAGAAAAAGCTCTTCAGACTAAGAGAACAGAGTGCTACATATATTGAATGTGGTGGCAGATACCAGTAATCCAAGAATTTAGGGAGGCAGAGAGAGAATCAGACCCAAACACTACATTTCAGGTTGTAGGCCTAGGATACATGAGACTCTTTCTCAAAACAGCAATAAAATTAAAGAGATTGTGGTAAGTAGGGCCTGAGGAAATGTGATATTGGAGAATTGTGAACACAGGAAATTATTTTCTTAGAAGCCCTAGATCCTAAAGGATGATTCTTCTAGCATACACATCAGAGATTAATAATTATTACCAAGATGAGAAATCTAAATACAAAAACTTTCATAAGGATGTAGAAGTTTATTTATTTATTTATTTATTTATTTATTTATTTTAAGATTTGTCTGTCTGTCTATGTGGGTACCTCTTCCACCTGTGTGCACACAGAAAGCAAAAACATTTGGCCAAAATCATCTCCTCTGCCTCCTTCTTGCAATTCTGGGGGTAGGGTGGGAATGAAGAAGTTTGATGTTACAAGCCATATGGCTTTTTCTTTTAAGGAATGCTCTTCCTAGAATGCAACCAGTGGGGGGGCGAGGGGAGGGGGGAGGGGGGCTTAAATAAAACTGGAAGCACCTCCTCACTGCCCTCTGAACCACAGGACAGGTCCTTGTTTGTTATCATAAGCACGTGTTTCCCCAAAATTTCCTGTTTTTGAGATGATTTGTGAATTGAAAATTCTGCCAGTGGAAGGAAAGCCATGTTATTGAAGCCTTACACAATGGAATGGCTCTGGCTTTAATCCTTTGAATAAGGCTTTGTTTCCCATTGACTAAAAACTTCCTCCAGGAAGGAAAGCTGGAAATATTCAGGAAGGATTTGTATTTTATTTCACAACAGCTTTGTGAGGTGGGGGAAAAGTCATCTGGAAGCTCTCGTCCCACTTTCCTGGTGGACCAGCATCAGCACGAAGTTAGCCACTGTAGATGGTGACTCCCCCGCCCCCAGGGACTTCCCTAGTCCACTGCCAATTTTGTTTTGTTGCTATTAGACTGACACTCACAGACGTTCATCCTGTGCTGGAGTTTCACGTATTCCCAAGACATGACTAGGAACAGGTGCACCCAGTTTATTTCAATTATTTCCGTGAGTCAACACCATTTCCCTAATTCCCAGATTCCATGAGGCTTGTGTTATACATGCCTTCTTCATTCATGAATTCTCTGTTCACTAGAGACAACTGCAGAAGCAGTCATCACCTATTGAACATTTAAATTACTTGAAATTGCATTTCCCTCCCTCATCCCTGCAGAATCTTTATTTTACAAGCCAACAATAATTTTCTTTAAAAAAAAAAAAATCAAATAGAACTGGTGTGTGTTGAATCCTTACAGTTTGGACAAAAGGACCTACAAATCAGAGAAAATAATATCAGATCCTATAATGCTGCATTAATGGGCTGGGAACTGACTCAGTCAGTACAGCGAGGGCCTTGCAAGCATGAAGATGAGTTCAGACCCCTAGAACTGGCACAAAAACTCTTAACTGTTAACCGGGAGGTGGTGGTGCACACCTTTAATCCCAGCACTTAGGAAGCAGAGGTGAGCAGATCTCTGAGTTCTGGTCTGCAATGTGAGTTCCAGGACAAGCAAGGCTACACAGAGAAACCCTGTCTCAAGAAACAAAACAAACAAACAAACAAAAACAAAAATCTAATTGTGATAGTGCACACTTCTAATCCCAGTGTCGGAAAGAAGGAGACAGACCCACAGGGATCACTAATAGGCAGCCTAAGCTGCAGGTTAGGGAGAGATCTTATCTCCAAATAAATTAATGATAATAATGCTGCTGCTGACGATGATGATGATGGTGGTGATGATGATGATATGCACAGCACCTGTAGAACAACACTGAAGGTTGACCACTGGCCTCTATATGCATGTGCACATGCATTCATTTGTGTCTGTGTGAGCCCTGGCACACACCAAGAAGGCAGCTTTATTCCTTTTAACCTGTGTGTATGTGTGTGTGTGTGTGTGTGTGTGTGTGTGTGTGTGTGTAAGTCACAATACAGCTCAACTCTTTGAAGGTGTTCTCTCCTTCCACCATGTGTGTCTTTGGAATTGAACTCAGGTTCACCTTTATACTCTGAGCCATCTTACTGGCCCAGAAAGCTGCTTTAAATCCCCAAACAGTTGATGTGGCAATCCCGACTTCAGACCGATTCTGCACTGCCAGGGCACAAGTCATTAGGACATACCAAAGAAGTCCAAAGACCTCTTGGACACTTGCCTCTTCTGAGATTCTGAGTTAGGTTATTTTTGTTTATGAATCCCAACTGACTAGAATGCCACATGTAGTCTTCACAACCATTGACGCTAGGGCTTTGCCTCAGGTGCCAGTCTGGGGACATAATTTAAGTATTTGTCATCCTGAGAATTAGGTTTCGAGAACAGATTGTAATTATAGGTAAGCTCCATCCGTGGCTTCCCAGGGGCAGAAGTGCAGCTGAGGCTAGCCTTGGGCTTCATTAGCCAGAATTAGAGTGAGCAGCACCTTCCCACCTGTGCTGCCTGGCTTTCTGAATTACCTGTGCAAGGAGTGGAGAGCGTTTTTTGATTTGTTAGGAGCACAGTGGAAAGAATCTGGTCTTTGACTAACAACTTTGCAAGCTGTGATTGTTTTACCTTAAGTCAGAGAAACCCTGCAACTTCCTAGAAAGTTTAAAAGAATGTTCTTGTTTAGTTTTTAGTCTTCTGTCAAAACACTGATAACTTTGAGTCTGCTGGAAATTATGAGACAGCTTCTATTCAAGGTGTGATACATGTAGATACAAATGATGCTCCATACAACTTCAAGAGAATCATGGACTCTGAGAACTGTGAAGATTGGATTAAGAGTGTTTTATTTAGACTTATGCAGTTTGTAAGTTTACAGAAGTCTGTTTTATACTGCACATTTCCAACCATTTAAAGGATGAAACTAATACAAAAAAAGTAGAAAGAACTTGAAATATAATTTTCTTCCCAGTGCTAAAGAAGTACAGATAGATGGATTTCCTGGAGCTCACTGGACAGATTGCCAACTAGGGAAGCTCCATGTAGAATGAGAGGTGCTATCTCAAAAATTAATTGAGGAAGACATCCAACATGGACCTCTGGCCATATACATACTACACACTACATATACATTCGCATGCACACATCCACATGTACACGAACCTATCACACACACACACACACACACACACTCACCTGCTTTTCTAAGCTAGACAGTAGTGGTTGTCTCTTTCCTGAGGAAAAACAGCATAGCAGAGCAGAAACACCAGGATGGTCCTTGGCAGCCTGCACACTAAAGCTGTACTTAAGGCTATGGTGCCACAGATGCACAGTACACACTGAGAGAGAATAATAGCTGCTCTGATAGTTGCTTGGCTTGTCCAAGGCTTAAGACATTGTCTACAGAACATACTTATTCTCAACAAATGTGCAGCATAAATACTGCTAAGGACATCTATGCTCAGAGAAGGATAGCAACTTTCCTAAAGTCACACAGCAGACATGATGGCGGTGACCCAGGATAGTCAGCCTCTCAATGTGGTGATACATATTTAATAAAATTAGTCTGGAATATCAGAGGAGAGTTACCCACGGAGCCAAGGCATGAAGGTCAGGGAGTGGTGACCCATACCTTTAATCCTAGCTTTAGGAATGTTGAAAGAGGAAATAAGATAGCTGGGCAGAGGGAGAGAAGGGAGGTTTTTCACTTTCCCAGGAAAGTGGTGATCTGGAGAGAAGTTGGAGTCAGAGATTTCCTGGAGACAGGCCTCAGGGGCTGGCAGGTGAGGAGAGGCGGTGGTTTGTTTCTCTATCACTCTGATATTTCAGCTTTTCCCCAATATCTGGCTCTGGATTTTTATTACATACCAAATCGAATTTGTGTTAAAGCTCAAAGCCTTGCTCTTAATGTACTATGAGGACATAGGCCTGTTGAATATCCTAACTCCATTTATATACTTCAGAGCCTTTGAAATAGTTTCATGCAGATAGAAAGCGGCAGACTGAAAACAAAAATCGCACCACACTGCAAAGGGACTTACAGAATAGCCTGCACCTGCTATGGACCTTGAAGGGAGGGACTTACAGCATAGCCTGCACCTGCTATGGACCTTGAAGGGAGGGACTTACAGAATAGCCTGCACCTGCTATGG
>PVIH01016622.1:0-31643 GCA_004025045.1 Sigmodon hispidus
GGGATGGAAAAAAAAATTCAGAGGGAAAGATGAACACAAAGAAAATATAGGTGTAGCAATCTTATTTGTATGTCTACCCTTGATAAGCCATGCTTATCATTCTTATCCTCTATATAGTTATTGTTAACTCTTCCACATTTTAAATTCTTTTTACTGTGTTTTTTTTTAATAAATACAAAATAAAGGAAAAAAAAAAGAAGAAGTACAGTTGTGACTATAGAGTTTTATATGTCAATGCAAATGATACAAGGTTATTTCTCATTTGATTCAATCAGAATGCTGTATAGAATATAAGGCAACTAACAACTAATGTCTGAAAGAAACTATGGAAGTGTAGTACACAGGACTGAGATCATGCCAAAAGTCTGGAAAGAATAGTAAGAATAAAAGTATTAACTATATTTAAGTTGGCTAAGTAAGGACCAATGAGGAACATGAGAACTGTCTACAACTGTCCAAAGAATAAATATGCCAAGCACAAAAGAGATTTACTTAATGGACACAGGTGAAAACAGAAACTTTGACTAAAATCACACCTCCCTTTTACACACTAACATATGAAACTACTTGACTAATTATATATATATATATTAAATATATTAAACTGAAAAGGAATAAAACATAAAATAATTAGTGAGTCTTTTGGAGGTTTTAGAATATCAGCAGGGCTTACAGAATGTGAGCTTGATTTACAGTAAAGAGGTATAGAGCTTAGATTAAATATTATGCTTCTCAAAGAGAATACTCCTTCAAAATGAAAATGTATCCACACTGATACACCTCATATTAGTGTCATAGTGAAAACTGAAGTCATTATGGGTTTTTTCTAATTATCTAGTGATATGGAATACTTATTGGTGTACCTAACTTATCTGGTTATTCAGAAAGGAGTTACCAGTGAGAAAAGAAATAACTGTTTTCCTGAGGAAGGAAATTATTCTTTAAGGAACACTCATATACTGGAAACCAGGAGTTTAAAAAGGCTAATTGGATATTTTGCTAAATGTAGTTGGTACTCCTTTATATAATAAATTAATGAACTGTGCTTATGTGAAGGAGAAATAGATACAAACACCTATCCCTAAGTGAGATGCTATACCAAATTGATAAGCACTCACACAAATGAAAAATTATTTCTCTCCAATGAAGTCACATAATTAAGGACAAATCATACTTAAGTGCTGACTCTATGCCTAGCAATATATGGTGAACATAAAATGAAATCAATGGCATCTTTGGAGATTCTTTGTTTCATAATGCTTTGTCTTGTCAGGGCTTGATTCTCAAAACCTCACATATCCTTTGCATATATTATGGCTTCCAGTTTCTTGCTTTTATAGGATTCCTATGTGTACAAATTGTCTCTGTATTTATATGTGTTTCTTGTGCTTTTACTTTGGTTCCTTTTTTCTGTTTATTTTTTTTCTATTCCAGTTGGTTTGTTTTTGACTTATTTCATTTTTACTTATTCTTACGATGACTATTTGTTTTCTAATGAGAAATACAAATTGTGTGGATTTTGATGAGAGAGCAGGTGGGGTAGACCACAGAGGAACTGAGGGAAGGGAAGCCATAAATCAAATATATTGCATGAAATATCTAATTTCACTAGAGGAAAATATGTTAATATGTAAAATATGTTATGTAAAACCTGCCTGCCCATAATTAAATATTTTATTTATTTAAGTAATAGAAGTGAATCCTGACAAGCAATTATGTTAAATGTTAATGATTACTTCTTGCTCACTGAACAAGTATGGAATATTTAAGCTTTTTCTTTCACTGTTCCTTGCCTTTATGTGTCTTTCTATGACAATGTCTTCAGAAGAGTGCTAGCAGGAATAGTTTAAGGAAGTGAGTAACCCAGTGTGAAAAACTGTAGAAGCATTCTCCTTTGGATTCAAATTATGTCATTTTTCACATAGTGGAAGCTTGATGTTGCTGTTGAAAAGAGAAATAAATCATCATATTCCTCAGCATTGATCTAATGGCAGATATAAAGATTATCTTATGCCACATAGTGCCAGAATGGTTTCCTATCCTTTTGGTTCTCCATCAGTAGAAAACATCCATCACCATAAAGACAAAAGTACCAGTTAGCCTTTAGAAAAATCTCATTGATGTTTCAAATTTTGAAAGATGTTGCAATATATCTGAATGTAAATGTATTATGTCTTAACTTTTCTCCAAAACCCTGTATTATAATTGAACACCCGGTAGTCATTGTCTTTATATTTACCCTTTAAAATTCTCCATATATCTTCATACACAAACTCAATAACATTTCAAATTTAAATGTTTTTAATTTTTAGCTGTGAAATCAAGATAAATATGTTATCATGCATTGACACTGTTTAAAATGAAAATAATATTCATTTTAAAGATACTGTGCTTTAGCCTACTACAAATGAATCAAAATGACTATAGGAATACAAAATATAAATACCATTCATATAAATCAGGTAGAAACAAAAAAATGTTGACCAAGTGCCAACTGGTGCATAGTATTACAATAACTTCAAGAATCCATTTACATTTATTTAGTGAAGATTAAAGACATCTCTGAAAAATGTCATAAGGACATGCAGTTTTGGTGGAGATATCATGAATTTTAATTCTTTTGTGAAATTTTAATATTGATTTGATTGTTCATAACCAGACTACTAACTTCCAGTCTCCAGAGTATCATAAAAGATAGCACATAGAACAGTTCTGAAGTATTTTGTTATGAACTTTGCACTAAGAGAAACTTGCTACTGTTTCTAAAAGAATACCATAATGGGAAGAGATCCCACCTTCTCCAATCACAAGGGAAAGGTTCTGTGACCTTCTTGACTCTTCACATACTTAAATATCACTCTAGCATATAATTTCCCTCATAAAATTCAGGAAAGTATAACTGAAAAATTTAACAGACCCTTTTCAGACCATTAATGATTCTATAAATACAAAAGCCATTTACAAAGCCATTTTCTGACTAAAATCTAGCACTTTTTTTCACTGTCAACATTAGCCTTAGTCAATGTTTTTCTTTCCAGAGCCATTTTCACATAAATGCGAAGTCAACTGTAATGACTTAGTAGAATTGCAGCATATATCACAACAAGTGGAGGAGGGAGTAGAGCTTTGATGAAGCCAAAACTTCACTAAACATTTAAGTTGTAGGCCAGCTCATTATAATTTCAACTCAAGTATAGCATAGTAATTACTCTCTCAACCTCAAAGATTTCAATTTAGATGTCAGGTGTCAGCAAAGCCAATGGAATCACTACATGAAAATTGAGAATTCTAGTGTTAAATCTATAAGATCCAAATACATGTTATATTTATTAGCTTAGTAAAATTGGAAGTTGTTTTTCACTGGGAAGTATAGTGCAGTATCAAGGGCACTTAATGCTGACTGTACTCTTGATATGTTCTTTACATCTACAGAGAGTCCTGAGAAATTAAATCTCAGTTAGAGTTGAAAATCAGAATAGGTGTTATTTTTCAGTATTCACTTTCTAATATGCACAAATGCATGTCTAAATATGTCTAGCAAATTCTACTTTAATTTTAAAAACTGTAATATTCTACTCTGAAAATCAGATTTCAAATAGCAATCACCCCCTGCTATAAAGAATACTTGGCTTTCACTATAATGAATAAAAATATTAATATAGAAACATCCATTTGGTGATCATTTGCCATATGTCAGGTACTTGGTAATCACTTTACATGCATATCTCATTATTCCTAGTGATGGGCCTATGAGGAATTCTTGTCTTTAAATGCCTTCAGTCTATTTGAAGTGAAAAATCATGAAGGTTTGAATTGATTGGCTCCTTAAGATGGTCTGAAAATCAGTGTTTTACTTACAAAATGTATTAGTCATTTTTCAAAGTAACTGAATTCCCCTTTTTCTAAAAAAAGAAAAATACTGATTAATTTAGAACATCTGTTAATTCAGCTAGCTATCACTTTAACTCAGGTAGATAGTTCTGAAGTTAACATTTATGTATCTAAATTTTAGGGAATTAAAATTCCAGTAGTAAGCTGTGAGTGAAATTTTCATCATCATTAGATCAATTTGCCTTTATGCTTTTATATGAAAAGCTATTCTATTTCGGGTAGCAGGGTCTTTACTGTTTATTAAAGAAGATCCCACAGCCTTGTTGAAGTGGCACTCATTTGTGAGTCTGCTGTTATCCTTGCAGTAATCTTTGATCAAATTTTTCATTATTTCCCCTGGGAGCTGCAGAATTGCAGCAGTGTCAAACTTGCTTCTTTATGGCAAACTCAACTTACTGAGAAAGAATTCCTTCCACAGTGCAGATTGATGCCAACTTTTGCAAATGACAATTTTTGCTCTCTCGCCTCTTCTGGTGTATAGTCAACTTAGAGCTGTGTAACACAGAAAAATTGTGCAGAACCAAACAGATTGCAGAAGTCTAGCATCTCGGATGGTATGCAGATTTGTTGCTTTTCCTGAAGAAGTCATCTTTACTGAGAAGCAATAAAAGCAGTCTCCTGAGTAATATATTGTCTAGGGAGTCAAGAGCCTTGGCATCTAGTCAAGGCCTTGACACAAGCTATGTGACTTTCTGGCAAGCAACTTTATCTCTGGGGATAAGATTTCTACAGGTATAAAAGGGATGATGATGTCTTTTACAAACATGTTGTAAAGAAAAATCAAAAAAATTCATGTTCCTTTCATAAATGCATACTATGCATCCAAAGTAGTATTCTAAAATGCACACGTATGTTATTTTTCTAGTAAAATATATAATAATAAACATTTATCATTTTATTTAATTGTTGCAACCCCACAAGAGGAACAAATGAATATAAATTGTTTACAAATGTTGCATATATAAGCAGAGTAAATTTTTATTCTATATTGTATGCTTTTTATAATTGTTATAATCTGAAAGAGGATATGAAATGAAGCAAATTTCTCACTATGTAGCACCTATTATTGCAATGCAAAATGATCTTTCACAAACTCATGTTTAAAGAAAAGGACTGCAGCTTGCACCTAATGTGTTAGCAACCATTTTTTAAACCCTTTCTCCTATTCCTTTCCTTTCAGAAACTTCATTTTTTTTTCCTTTTCCCAGAATTTGACATCTGCCTACTCAGGAAGTTAACTGGTCCTATTATCATAGCTTGATCTTCTCCTTTGATTAATAATAAAGTGTGCTTGTCATGATTATCTGTAAGACCATTCTCCTCTGAATGACATTTGATACAATGAGATTGATTGATGATCTCATTCATGGGGTTTAAATTAGTATATTTTTGCATTGTATCTACCATGTTCCCCTAAAAATAGTAAGCTTGATGAGAATGTGGAAGAAAATAACCAATTCTACTCCAAATCCCATCATAGCTGATATTCTCTTCCTTAGTAGAATCATTGTTTTTAATTCTCATAAAACCTGCATTCTGATTTGGATAATCATCATTAAGTACCTTTTTTGGCTGGTTCCTTTGAATAAAATATATCTCAATACAGCAGGTCACATCACCCTAACAAGCAGAAATCAGAGTGCCATGAATACAATCTGCCATTCAGCTCTCTTTCCAACTTATGCAGTCAAGCCTAGCCTCTTAATGGTACTGCCCACAGTGGTCAGGACTTGCTAACTTCATTAATTCAATCAAGATAATCCCTAACAGGTTATGTCAGGAACCCATCTTCTAAGTGAGTAATAATTCTGTCAATTAACACTAACCATCTCAGTAAGTAGTTTATCCCAGGTCACATTGGACAACAGTTCAATTTATGACTCAAAACAACCACAAAATAAAAACTTAAGAGTTTGAATTTCTTATGGTTCCTGAAAAAACCTGTTCTAATATAAACTAGTTTCAAGAAAGTGCAATTAGTTCCTAATGTTGAGATTTAGCCTTCTAACCCTTCTAACCAACTGACTTACAAATAAATGCAAGAAAAAGATCATAGAATTTAGACTGAACTAGTGCAAAACTTCAAAGATCTAGGACTAAAGTGTTCTTCAGAAAAGGAACCAACCAATGCCCTGGAAAGTCAACATCAAACAATCTCTAAGCCAAACTTAAGAAAGCAAATGACATTATCTGAATACTGGGTGAATCATTTTTATTATAATGAAGATACGTCTCAGATATATGAAGATTTTATAAAGCAAATTCTCAAGTACATGTCACCATTTTTACTCACCTCTTTTGAAACCTTACATGTTATAATAGATATTTTAGATTTACTTGCAGAAATAAAACATAGCAAACAACATTAAAATCTTTTATGATCCCCCATCACACTGTCCTCATTTTTCTCCATAGTCTTAGAAAAATATTTACCATGGTATGTAGTATAGCATATATATTATATACATATATAATATAGCATCCACTTAGTTTTTTAATTGTATATCCATCTTTATTTTATTTTGTCTGTTATCATGGTTTTTGTCATGTAACATTAATATATGAGAGTCTTTCTACTGTAAATTTCTAATAGTGTGTTGGGTAAAAATATTGATATTCCATTGTTGCTGGACATTTAGTCTGTTTCCAAAATTTAGTTTTCCAAACATTTGTCAAGTAAACACTTGTAGGAATTTGCTGTGTGTATTAGAAAGATATTTTAAAGTAGACATATAGAAGAGAAACTTATGGGTCAAACAGTATAATTTTCTCAAATTTGCAAGACATTATTAAATTGCTTTCTAGAGATCACAATATTATAATCCAACTAGTGCATGAAATTCCTAATTCTTCTTATTAATGTTTGATAAACTTTTGCCAATATGTACATTTATAAATCTTAACTGATTTAGCTTATATTTCATTGATGGCTTGCAAAGCAAGTGATTTCTCATACGTCTATTATATTAAAATATAAAATTACCCATCTATAACATTAGTTTATTTTTGAATTTCTCATATATTAAAGGTAATTCTATGAATATCATTTCAGCAATGATGATTGCTGTTGTCTTTTTCATATTTGCTACATGTATTTTTGGTTTGTGTATTATATCTTTGCTATTGCATCAGATTAAATAGAGTAAAATTCCTACCTCCATGATGCTGACTCTTCCAGTTTATGAAAAGCATTTATTAAATATTTTAACAAAATAAAAAGATTTTTAAAATTTATTAATGATAAACAGGCATACAACTAAAAATTTGACATTTCTCAGGGGTGGTAAAAATGGTTTGCAGGTGTTCTTTTTTACAGATGAAACACAGGTTAGGAAAACAGCAAGTCACTTCCAAAACAATCCAGAAGAATACTAAAAGCAGACAGACAGCTTTCACTAGGAAGAATCTGAAGTCACTTCAGAGTCCTAGTAGTTATGAAAATATAATTTTTGTCTTTTTTTCATGCTCCAATACATGAGAGAAGAAAAAAATGAACAAAAAACCCCCACTGGAAATGCAGAAAGCCTCCAGTGCTTAGATTTGTAAAAAATGTTCTAAGCTAGAGTAACCTAAGATGAGTCCTCTTGTCATTTCTGCCAAACAAATTGCTCTAATATTTTGCAGGACAAGATAGGCCAGGTTATATTTTTTTCTTTTAAAACAGTTGGAAATCAAAAGTTGGTTTTTTTTTTTAAATTCTGACTATCAAATACATTTTACTCATTATTTCCTAAACTTGCTGTTTTTTGTCTCTCTGGCTTACAGCTCCAGAAGAAAAAGCTCTCTTTGTAAGAGCAAAGTCCATTGTCATCTGTGAAAGAATAAAGGGAGTGAGAGATGCACCCAATCCAGTGCCCAAATAATCCTGTAGTTGCTGTTTACAAAGCCAGACCAAGTTATGTAAAATCAGCTAGGTTCAGTGCCTTCTGGACTGTGAATAAACTGAGAGACCAGCTGTATTCTCTTGACCAAGTCTGGGGATGTGGGACAAAGCATCTTCTCTGAGAGAAAGAACACATGATTGTTGGTGTGTGTGAAGCTACTGCATTGACAAGGACAATTCAGGTGCCAGAAAAAAAAAAGAGGGGGAATAAAATGTGGTAGTAAAAATAATATTTTATTCTTCTCCATTCTGCTCTCCCTTCTCCACACAACCTGCAGTATAATCTTGCTCTTTCTTTCTCTACAATCAGAAAAAAACGAAACTTGGTGGGGGCAGGGATTGTAAGGAGGAAGGGATGAGTAAAAACAAATCACAGTACGAATTTGACAAAAGTGAATAATTCTCTTTAGTCGTTCACTTCACCCTCATTTTCATATTCATACTCCTCCTCATACTCATCTTCTTCACTGTAATCCTCCACATGGCCTCAATGTCACAGACAGGGGTCTCTTCTCTATTCCTGTTTAGACTTTGAGGTACAGACCAAGGGCAGGAGCTTGAAGATTTCTCTGTGGTCATTCAGGTTGTTCACTTCATAGTTAAAAGATTCTCTGATTTCTTCAGGGATGCTTCTGTGCTCAAGTCTTTTATTTTGTTTCCACTTAATTATCGATCCTTAAACTTCAGGCATTTTTTTTTTCTGCCAGTATGTCCAGGCCCTTTGAGATTCTGTTATCACTTTGTTCAAGCTCCACAAGTTTAACTTTGGTTAGGTTTGCAATGGGGAGAAGAAAAGGGAGAAGGTCTTTGTTGAGTATACTTTGGGACCTCCTGCCCTTGCTGGGGAGAAGAGACAGTGACTGGGAGGGGGAAGGGAGTTTGAACAAGGGGATACAAGGATATAAAATGAGACTTTAATAAAAAATAAACAAAAAATCAAACAAACAATGCAAAAAAGGCATTATGTTCATAGCAGCATTATTTCATAATAGCAAGAACCTGGACACAACCTAGATGCCCCTCAACTGAAGAATGGATTAACAAACTGTGGTACATCTACACAATGGAGTACTACTCAGCAGTAAGAAAAAATGTTGTACTAAAATTTGCAGGAAAATGGAAGGATTTGGAGACTATCCTCCTGAATGAGGTATCACAAACCCAGAAAAATAAGCAGAAGATGCATTCACTCATTAGTAGACTTTAAACAAAAAGCAAAGCATTCCCAAGCTGCAAATCACAACCAATGAACAGCTTGGGATCTGAAACACCTTGGACCAACACCTTGGAGCCCATTCCCTCCAGAGGAACACTTGACCCAGTCTTGATGTTGGTGTGAGGAAAGTGGATCTGCCTGGAGTGGATGCTGAACTAAGTCCCCTTGGGACCTTCGGGCCTCCTGCCCTTGCTGGGGAGTAGATAAGTAGATGAGGAGAAAAGAGAGTGACTGGGAAGGGTGGCAGGGGAGAAGGGAGTTTGAACAAGGGAATGCATGGATTAAAATGAGACTTTATTCATAATAAAAAAGAAAAAATAATAATTCCTGTTTTTCAAACTCAACGGTGAGGCCTTTGATTTGGCCTTTAATTGATCAACAGTTGTTCAGGACAAATTCTTTCCCTGCAGAGAGCATCTTCTACCACTGTTTTAAATGAATTGCATGTCTACTTTCATTTCTCAGTATTTCTCTCTGAAGAGGATCTTGTGCCAGCGAAATTCAATCAAAAAAAAAAAAAAAACCAAAGCTATGTGTTTAAGATTTTTGAAGACTCAACCACCTTCAATGGTTCAATGGGTTCCTCTCCATTAATTTGTAAAGTAGAAATTCTAAGAGCAGATATCTCCATCCTGATTTTAATGATGAAAAGAGTATAAAATAATACCATTAACATGTTTGTTTACTGCAGAATTTTATTAACTATCCTTTTAAAAGTCCCAAACAGTCTATTATAATATTTTAAAACATCAATGAATATTTATTATTTTGAAAGTTATTTCTGAATCTATTCAAATAGCATATGCTTATAGCTTTGTTATTTGGATAATTGAGTTAATTACATTAATAATATTTTATTCTTAGATATGCCTTTCATTTCTAGGAGAAAATCGACTTGCTGATAATACTTATATGCCTTTAGGAATTTATAGGTTTGGCTTACTATTTTTCTTTCAGCTTTTGAGATTTTAATATAAATATACCATTTTCTCTTTCCATTTACTCTCTCTAAACCCTCCTATAAAACCCTGCTTTTTTTCAAATTCATAGGCACTTTTAAAATTTTATTGCACAAATGTATGCATATGCACATGTGCATTATGTACATATGGATCACTAAATACAGCCTGCTCAGTCTGTGTAATGTTACATACACTTATGAGCACACACACACACACACAAACACACGCTATTGTGTTTTCAAAGCTACCCATTTAGTATTAGGTAATCATTGTTATATTCTTCTCCATAAAAGACTATTTCTTGTAGTAGCTTTCAGGATTCCTTAGTTGCCTATAGTTCTTTGTGTAGCACTGAGGCTTTATGGGCTTTCTCCTGTCTATTTTAGCATGTCTATTTTCTTTCCTTGTTCAACTCATGTTTAGGGAGTCATGCTCATGAAACTATATGAGTGTAGCTTCTGACATTAAAAGGAGACAGAATCTCACAGCAAACTTCCTAGTTAACTGGTTCTTTTTTTTTTTTTTCAATATGCCAGATTTTTTTTTATTCTATGCATTACTAAATATCTGATATTCTTTTTTATTGTTATTGTTTAAAAGTCCATTTTTCTTTTTTTTATTATTATGAACAAAGAAGTCACACTTTCTATCCTTGTATATCCTTATTTAAGGTCCCGTCCCTGTCCCACAACATCAGGTCATTCTCTCTTCTCCACAACTCCCCATCTCCTCCCTGGGCAGGCGCCAGGCAGTCCCAAGGTCCCACTGTCCCAATATTGCTTAGTTCAGCCTCCACTCCTGGCAGATCCAGTTTTCTCCCCCCAACCTCAAGACTAAGTCAGGTGTTCCTCTAGGGGGAGTGGGTTCCAAGGAGTCAGTGCAAGGAGTTTCTGATCCCAAGCTGTTCAGTGGTTGTGGTTTGCAGCTTTGACATTTTTTGCTTTTTTCTTGTTTGTTTGTTTGTTTGTTTAGAGTCCACTAATGAGTGGGTACATCTCCTGCTTATCTTTCTGGGTTTGTGATACCTCACTCAGTAGGATATTCTCCAAATCCATCCATTTGCCTGTGAATTTTAGAATATCATTTTTTGTTACTGCTGAGTAGTATTCCATTGTGTAGATGTACCACTGTTTATTAATCTATTCTTCAGTTGAGGGGCATCTAGGTTGTTTCCAGGTTCTTGCTATTACAAATAACGCTGCTATGAACATAGTTGAGCTAATGCCTTTGGAGTGTGACTGTGCATCTTTAGGGTATATACCTAGAAGTGGTATTGCTGGGTCCTTGGGGAGATTGCCTCTCAATTTTCTGAGAAACTGCCATACTGCATAGAATCAGTCTCCCCAATGACCCAGCAATATCTGGTTCTTATAATCTTCCTGTACCCTTTTCTTCAATGACTGACCCCTGAGCCTTAGATTCAGGAATGTTGTGTACACTTATAAGTTGAGGATAGATTCCAGTACTCTATAATTTGATTGCTTGTTATGTCCTGTTATTGTCTCCATTTTTAAAAAAGTGAAGTCTCCTTGAAAGCAGTGGCTTCATTTATCTGTGCCTATATAGACAATTTAGAGATTATGCTTGTTTAGAAAATGGTATGAAATTAGGTGTCTTTTTGTATGCTATGAATATCATTGGTTAACAAAGGGACTCTTTTGGCCTATGGCAAGGCATCTTAAAAGCAGATAGGTAACCCAAGCTTAGATAAAAGAAAAAGAAGACAGAATAGTATTTGTAGGTTGTCCTTCAAGATTGTTGTTTTCAACTGCCATTTGTAGTTGAAAAGGTTTTCAGTAATTGATGTGATTTTTCTCTTGTTGTGTGGGTTTTATGTCCAATTAAAGACCTTTTGGTCAGGGAAGAGACTTTTGTTCACATGCCAGCTGAGGATCACATCCTGTGACTTTGCACCCTTAGATCTTATTGGTCTGTGCTACTCATTGTGGTTCATGAGCATTATAGCTGAATAATACTGTTGGATTCTTCCCTTCTTTGATTGCTTTCATGATACATTCTGATAAACTAAAATGTAAATATCAGGAAAAAATCTTTAATAGCTCATGGTGTCTGGGCCTTGTGACCAAAGAGCATGGTGTTTTCAGGAATAGGTACTAACTAACTGTCTACCTCCTCTAGACAACCAGCAATAGCAATAGCCAGTAAAGTTTTGGAAGTCTCTTAGACAATGTTGACAATGCTCAAAGGAAGGTTTCTTATGCTTGGTACTGAGATTTTTGTTAAAAGATCTAAAATGAAATTTTTCCATATGGGTTTATAGTGTTCCTTGAAAGAGACTCACTATTTCTTTTAAGGCTAATTACATGAAATTAATGTGAAATTTTCTTTTTTAAGTTGCTCTTGTCAAATTTTCGTATCACGATTGTAAGTCTTGGTAAATACAAAGCCAGGTTTCCTGCTTATTTTAATCTTGAATTTTGTTCATTCAGAGAAAAATGTATTGAAAGCCTGATGAATTTTATATAAATTATTTATATGCATGTATATATACACACATATATGAATTTTGAATTTTGGTGTCCTTCACAGTTCAATTCCTCTGTAAAAATAAAGAAGTGCAATCCAAACACACTAATAATACTATATTTACTTGCATAATATCAAAATTTCTTTATGACACTACACTTATACTATATTAATTCACTTTATACAAAATATACAGGAATATTTAATCTTATTTTGTCAGAATTTCCAGAAATGATTATCACCAAATAAATTTTATGCCTTTGTATAAATATTGACTATTTCTGATATAATATTTTTAGATTAATTCTCAATTATAAATCTGGAGTTCACACTGATTATTTGTAAGTAGCTCACAAAGGAAAAAATAAGTAACATGGCCAAATAGTATTAACTGGAGACTGTATTCTCTCAGTGCCTATCCAGAAATTTAGAGAAATCTAATCCCTTTACACTAATAATAGTGAAAATATAAATAGCTTTGTGTTTTGATAAATCATATTGGTAGAAATTGGGTTAGAATAGAAAGGATAATAGCTAAGCACCGGGTCAAGCTCCTAATCCAGCTGAAGAGAGAGAGAGAGGACAGAGTATATGAGCAAAGGAATCAGGCTCATGAGTAGGAGACCCATAGAGATGACTGACCAGTGCTATTGGTAGCTCATTGACTGAAAGAATCGCTGAGAAACCTTCATGGAAAGAAACTAAACCATCCAAAGGTACAGGACTGTCAAATGGCATGAGCAGTTTGTGGAGTCTCTTGTAGTAGGATCAAAGTATATTCCTTATGCATGAACTGACATCTCATATTTGATTCCCTACAAAGCAGCACCTAACTCAGTCTTGATACTGGGGAGAGGGACACAGTATTACCTCAACTGCATATGCCAGACTGAACTGACTCATCTTTGGATTTCTTGCCATCCTTGGAGAATGGATGGGAGAATTTAGTGGCGGGGGTGAAGGCTGAGGGAGGGAATGGGCAGAATGAAGGGAGGGGGAGCACTGGTAGATATGGAAAAACATTTTAAATAAAAAAGGGAAAAAAGAATATAAAAGCTAACTTTATTGTAATTGCATTTTAAATGGCTAATAGGGATCTATTTTTGATTAATTAGAAGCTCCATGACTAAACATAGTGGGCTTTTTTCATCCTAGACCATAATCAATACAATTGATCAAATAACAGGTTTTAAGGCTATCACATCCTTATTCATGAAGCTCAGGAAAGTCATAAAAAATTGTACAAGTCATTTGTCATCATCTAGTGACTTTTTTTCCTCTTACTGCTTTCCCTTGTTGTCTCTAAAATTTTACCTTCTTGGTGGATAATAAGCCATAATGTATTTTTTGGTTCTAAATTTAAAGTTACCACATGTCAATGATTACATTCTGCCAAATAGTGTGTTCCATGGATTTGCACTTGTACCTTTCAGAACTTCTAAGCACTTTTTAATGATTTTACTTGTTCTGAGCCTATAATTCTATTGCTCAATATGCAAGATATTTGTGGACTATAAATCTACCTCTTAAAAGATTATGACTACACACAAGAAAAAAAGTGAAAGTAAATAATTTCAAAAGAAAATTGCATTCCTTGGGGATTCACAAGAGATTTGTCCACAAATCAGATCATTTCTCAGATATAAAATCAATTGTATACTAAGTAACTCTAAGGCATAAATGTTCTCATTTATTGTGAAATGATTTGTTCTAAATTAATTAGACCCCTTGATGCCTGGGGTGTGAAGACAAATTTTAAAAGAAATGTAATCATACAAATGGTTGAAAATAGTTCAATATATGTCATATGTGAGAATAGAGATTTGGACTACTAGGTTTTAAAATTTCTAAAATCAGAGAATACTATATATAGTGAAAGTAGTAATTTCCTTATTTTTTGATCATTTCAAAATATCCCCTTAGCCTTTGAGGAACAAATCTGAAACTACAACTGATATTTCATCCCTTTTCACTAGGATGCTTTCCTGTTGCTTTCAGTCACATTTTACTGAATACTAAGCAGTTCTCATTATTGATCAGCATCCCTTTTGCACACTGACAGGATATGAGATAAACAAATAGGGCCAAGTTTCCAGTTATGTTTCAAGCATAGTTTGAGTCTCATCAAAGAATCCATGCATATGGAACTTTCAGCTGGAGAGTAGACTCTCTGTGGTTTAAAGCATGATCATCTTGCTTATGGAAAAGCTTATTTGACCTGTTAGAGTGAGGAACGCATTAATATTTGAATGTTTAGGAAGGCTCTATATGTAAGGAGCTTGCAACAGACATTCTGACCAAATAACTATTCAATAGTATTTGCTAGATTAGTAAATGGCTTTAAGTTCTTCCAGATATTGGTAGAAGATCTTTATTTTATTCAGGACTTATTTGTCTTGAGCAGAGTAAAAATGATGCTTTCATTTACCTCTAAGTGACATAGAAGAGCATAGAACAGGGTTGACAGAAAACAACCCCTTAGCTAACTATAGCCTAGCCTTTGTGTCTGAATGGTTCACAAGCTAAGGACTGTTTTTGATCTTTTAAAATTGTTAAAATAAATCAGAAGAAAGTTTTTTTGTGAAATGTGAAAAGTATATAAAGTTTCTGTACTCAAGAAAAATAAATGTACTACAGTATAGCCACATTCTTTCACTTAAATGAGGTTTTTTTATTTGTTGTTGTTTTGTTTGGTTGTTTGTTTTTTTACCACAAAGGCATAAAACATTTACTGTCTGGCTCTTTACAGGAAAAAAAAATGAATGTTTCATCCTCAGACCTACACAATTGATTAACTAGTTTTCATAAAAAATCTGATAGGGGAACCAGAATAAGTACTTCACTCTGAATGTACTATTCCACTCAAGAAATTTGCTTATAGGCCTTATGATATTAACAGGCACTAATGCACAAGACTAGAACAATGACTCCTGCCATAAATGTCCACTATCAGAGAAAACTGCAGGTTTAGCTGATGCCAGATGTTTAAGGAGTGAGAACTGAAATGAAACTGCAGAACTTTTTATGGAAACACTAGAAAAATGATGTAAGAGCCACACCAAGGATTTGGCAAGGAGCTCAAGCAAAAGAACTATTTGTTTTTAATTTAGTATATAATTCCAGGGAAGGGTTTTTAACAGACACCTTCTCAAAAACTCAGTTTTCCTAAAACAGTTTTTTACTCTAGGGCCAAAACTTTTACTTCCCTAAAATTAACATAATATTAGCCAGTGAAAGAAAAAACTACATTTTATTTTATCAACATTGAGTCAGATAGAAAATGTTGACAATTTCTTTACAATTATATTATGAAGTTGTGAGAATATATTTACATCCATATGTGGTAAGTATGTAAATTAGAGGTAGAAGAGGGTAATATCAGATTTTGAATAAAACAAAGAAAATATAGATTTCAGTACCACAGTCATTCTTAAGTCTAGAAGCTTCCAATGAGGTTTGTGTTAAAAATAATACAAATGGAAGTGAAGTTTAACTAATAGAGTTCATTTAACTAACGAAGACAATGAAACCAGATATTTCACTCCCAGAATGGGATTACATTTGGCGGTTATCTAGTTAATTTGATTCATTTGGATTTTTAAATTGGATCATTCAGAGTCCAAAGTGAAATGGTGATTTAAATGCAGCCCAATGGCCTCTAGAGAAATAATCAATTCCTTAGAATTCATCTGAAGAATTAAGTTTTATCCTAATTACTCACCTGGAGAATTAACTAGAATTTTGAAGCAGTTGACTGGGAAAAAAAAAAAAAAACAAAACCTGGGCCTTCCATTTAGACAAAACCTCCAGGGAGAACCTTTGGGAATATTTGAGCCCATTAACAACAGGCCTGAAGCCTATTTTCATGATAAAAATGTATTCAATTATGTGGCTTGGTAGAGTTAGTAGATCTATTCACTTGTAACTTACTATTTATGAAATTCTACCATATATAAAACATTCATGAAATAATTAAGTACACTAATGTAACATGCAAACAAGATAGGTTGTATGCCTTTGTGAAGTTTACATTATTTCTTGCAGTTTGATTGTGAGTATGTAGCATGGGTATCTACATGTTCTTATGAATGTGGTTCATGCTACTGGGGTAAGTATCAATACAGTCACTTATATGTCCAAAGTTGGTTTCAGATATCTTCCTTAATCACTCTAAATTCTGGGGTTATTTATTTACTTGTTTATGAATCATAACCTATATCTGAAAGTGAAGCTCATGAACTTTGGCTAATATAGGCCATCTGCTTGCCTTGGGAATTCCTTGTTTTTACTTCTAGAGTACTGGGATAACAGACAAACACCTTGCTAATTCATTTGTTATTTATGTCCTGTGGATCCAAACTCCGGTGTCCATACTTGTTGTAAGTGCTTTATCCACTGAGCAGTCTTTGGCCCTGGACTGTGAAATACTTTTATAACTTGGTATGTTGGTGCATACCTTTAATCTCAGCACTCTCAGGAGGAAGAGGCAGGTGGATCTCTGTAAGTTCAAAGTCAGCCCAGTCTACATCATGAAATAAATTTTATTGCTTTATTTTGAATTATTTTAAACTGATATATAAAAAGCAATCTGTGAAGCACCATGGTTTATTTCAATACATATAGTTATATAATTTATAAACCATAACATATATTATATATATTATATCCTCAAACATTTCTTTACTGTTAAAGATTTCTGTATCATTTTCTATATTCTTTAAAATATATACAATATTTTTTATAGTTACCCTATGCATAACACAATACTACACTGTCTTATTCCTATAGAAGTATAACTCAGTACCTACTTATCAATCTTTCCCCATCCTCATCTACTCCCCCCAACACCCATGCTTATTGCAGCTTCTATGATATGAAATGAACATCATATTCTTCAGATCACGGAGACTTGTCTTTCATGGGTGGTTTATTTTATTTCACATAAAAATCTTTAGTTCCTACTATTGCTGTCACAAATGACAGGATTTCATCTTTTTTTTAAAGCTAAATAGTAATCTGTTCAGCAGCAGCTGATAGACACAGATTGTTAAAGCTCACAGTTTTATGATTGTAGGCACAAATGGTAATTACCATAAAAATAATTTCAAGCAGGGGCACATCTATATAACAAAACAAAGTAGTAGAAAGAAACTAAAATGAGTGACAGTACTTCAAATAATATAGAAACATCAGGGCTTCGGAAGGTGGTGATTTTGAGCTGAAAAAATAAATGCCTGGAAGCAACTGGCCCGAGAATATGTTTGAGGACTACATGCAAATGTATAAAATTAATACTGATATCCAAGAAAATTTCATTCATAAGACTCTGTTGTCATGCTCAGCATCCAAGCTAAAGTTCTGTATTTCAATCACTACTCTGAAAAAAAGGTGAAGGATAACTATGATGTCTCATTATTAATATTATTATTATTATTATATACTATGGGAGTCAAGAATTTTTAAATATAAATCATATCACTTCAATGTCATTGATATTGGTACTATATTTTATACAAACATAGGTCAAAAACTCAGGGAGACAAAATAGTAAATGTAAATTTACCTAGAAAATAGTCTCGTGATTATGGAGAGAGAATCTGGAAGCCAGAATTTTCATTCTGAATATTCAAATTACATTTCATCTTAAGTCATAACTGTAATTATAAGTCTTGTATTAATTATTATCAGCCACAGACAGAATAAAACATTTAATATTTGCTACATTGGTCTTCATCTGAGCATTCATAATGCTTATGATCAAAATACAGAATGTGACTTCATCCAGTGCTATACAGATTAACCAGGTATTGTTTTTTTACCTCCCCCTTTCTTCCTTCCTTTCTTCCTTTCTTTCTTTTTCCTTCTTCCTTTCTCTCTCTGTCTCTCTCTCTCTTTCTATCTATCTCTATCTCTCTTTTGGATTTGAACCCAGGCAAATACTAAGCATACATTTTGTTTATTTTGCACATGTCCTTCTCTCTTAATGTTTTATTTGTTAAGGCACAATAATTTCCACACACAAAATTGTTATAATACAAAATTTTAAGTAGAAATTTGTCTCTTTCATTTGGATTTGGATACAGCTGTCCTAGCGACAATACAAACATCCGCATCTGCAGTGAATGGAGCTTGTGGAATATTCATTGACTTTATGTCCATAGTAAAGTAGTCCACATCATTTTATTTGTGAAAAATGAACTGGCTATGGTTGATAGGATTTTCATTTTCAACTCTCATATGTAAAGTATTTTCAGTATCACACAAGCTTTAGCTAACAAAGTCAGCAATTTAGGAAAAGCAAACATCTCTGCTTATATTTCATTTATCAAAAGTTGATGAAAAACATCTATATTACTTGTTCAGTCTGTTTATTTTACATTTTCATCCCAGCTGAAAGGTAAGTATGTTACCAATAAGAACTTTCAACTTCTTTACATTTGACATACAATACACAAATATTTATAAAACAATACTTGAAATGTTCACTATGTTTGACATTATATATGTGGCACACTTTAGATGAATTATTGAACACAAGGTTCAAAGACATTAGTTTCATGATCTCTGGATTGTAATTTTTTTTACTTTAAAAGGAGTCAATATTAACTATACCCAGGGAACTTTTCACTTCATCTCTCTTTGTTTCATTGGAGGTCTTTCTGTCTTGCCTAGGGAGATGTCAAATTTATGATCATCTTGAGGTAAAATGAGAGATAGTGAGAAAGAAAGAGGTATGGAACAAGGAAGGGAGGGGAAGAAGGAAGGAGAGAAAGATCAATTTTAGGCTTTTGATTGGTTAGTAGTGGTCAGAAGAGATGAAATGGAAATAAAGACAGACATGAAAGGACACCAGCATCAGCATCACAGTCATTATAAAAACGATGATAAAGTATAATTAATGTTTAATATGTTTATTTAAAATTATTAAAAGAAAACTCAGGGCTGGGGAGATGGCTCAGTGGTTAAGAGCACTGACTGCTCTTCCAGAGGTCCTGAGTTCAATTCCCAACACCCATATGGCAGCTCACAACTGCCATAATAATAAAAAGTTATTAAAAGAAATCTCAAAAATTTCCAAAGAACCAAGATTATGTAAAGTTATTTATATTTGTTTTGTATGCTTAAACCATAAACAGAATGAATCACGGCAGTTTATCATACTGAAAACACTAAAGTTACAAACATTAGCAGAACAGTGAATTTTACATTGATAATAGACAAATAGTCTATGGACTTCTTATAAAAGGATATGAGCAGCTCATCTCTAAGTCTAGTATATAGTCGATGCCTAGCTATCAATTGATTAGTAAGCCATTAGTTCCACAGTTATAATTTTGTTATTTTTTATTATTATGAACAAAGAAGTCACACTTTCTATTCTTGTATATCCTTATTAAAGGTCCTTTCCCCCTCCCAACACATAAGGTCATTCTCTCTTCTCCACAACTACCCATCCCCTCCCTGGGCAGGGGCAAGCAGTCCCATGGTTCCACTGTCCCAATATTGCTTAGTTCTCCCAATATTGCTTAGTTCAGCCTCCACTCCTGGCAGATTCAGTTTTCTCCCCCCAACCTCAAGACTGAGTCATTTTTAAATCCAAAGACAGTCTGAAAAAGCAAAATAGTTTTATGTATTTATATAAGCAGAAGAGGAATGAGATCTCTGATAATTTGAATTCAAATTTACTCATGGACCTTTCTTTCATTTTACTGTTTCTTATAATTTATTGTTCTTCCTCCTTTTGTTCCAACTTAGAATTTGTATTGAGTGGATACAAGTTTTATGGTTTTTATATCATCATAAAACTTCAATTTAAGAACAAAACATCAATACTATATGAAAATATAAATACTCATTATTCAAACTTTTCCCTTATCCCTCCCCAAACAGGTCAGTTTGTAATTACACTCTTTTTTGTAGGTCAAATCTCTTAAATTAGCACTGGAGCTACTGCCCAGCACTAAGCTTTTGCTCATTAAGAAGCTTTCAGACATCACTGAATACAAAAACATTCTCTCAATAAGTTATTAAGTCAAGTGTCTTCCCTTAATATTATTAGTTTTCTGCTCTCATGAGATAATGCACAGTACTTCTGGAAGTGTTATTTTCTTAATGTGCTGGAGATAAGATTTCAGTAAAGTTTGTCAGATAAATTACAGTATTCTTATTTAAATTGTTACTTCAGGTGAGCAACTCTTTCTCAGTTTATATATATTGTATCATAGTAAATGTTTTCTAAATTACATAGCTCAAAATTATCTGTTATAATCTGGGAAACAGTAGATATATTAGTGGATAAAGTTGTCATTATACAATCATACGGATTGTAGTTCAGATCTCCAAAACACATATTAATGTTGAGTGAGCTTGGCAGATCCACCTGTAATTCCAGCATTGAGAATGTGGAGACAAAGGATTCCTGAAGCAAACTAAATAGACATACTCACTGTATCTGCAATGCTTGAGTTCAAATAAAGGACTACTTCAATGCTTCAATATGGAAGATGGAGAGCCTGGGACCCACACAGATGTGTGTGTGTGTGTGTGCATGTGCACATAAACACACACACACACACACACACACACACACAAACACACACACAAACACACACACACCATAAACATAAAAATAAAAAAGTAAAACTAAATAGATGAATAAAGATGATCTTTTAAATACAAACACTAGAATATACCCCAGTTTGTTTCCCTAGAAGGTTTTTTTGTTTTTGTTTTTTTGTTTTTTTTTTTTACTAAAGTAAAACAGTGCTATGCTTACCAACCTTCTTTGAGTGTTAGTAAATCTTCAACACATAACTGTGGGTAAGTTGTAAATGCTGGTGGTTTTCATGACCTGAAAGCAGATTGGTGCTCCAGGAATAACAGGAACCCTTCCCAGAGCTTTTCAGGAGCTATTCTCAAACTTCCACTCTACTGTTCACTCTATTCAAATATATCTCTCCTTTTAATACACATAAAATATTTGTCCCTGAACACTATTGAGTGTTATTTTCTATAGCTTCTTTATGAAAATATTTTATGGTTAGTGCTTTTCAAGTATAAAATTATATTGTGATAGTAAACATGCATTTCCAAATAACATACTATACAATACTACAGTAGAGATTTTTAAATCACTCCTTCAAATCCAAAGGCTGTGGGTAAGAATAAGTAATTGATTTATACCATGAGAAAATAAACATAAAATTAAAATAATCAATTCTCTATGTAATAAAAATCCTTTGTGGGCACTGCAAACATTTGGTATACATGTATACATGTAGTTAAAGTATATATACATATAAAATTACATAAATAATGCAATCTTTCAAAATCATTTGGCTATATCAGTGTTTCTCAAATAATTGCTGCAACAAAAAATAAATGTTTAAAGATTTAAAATTCTTACTAGAGAATACAGACAGTCTATTATTTTAAAATAATAAAATCTTTCTGATTGCCAAAATTGGTTTTTATGGAAAAAAAAAGAATTTTTCTCTTAAAGTTAAAAGGAAAAAAATTATATTATTTCCCAACATTATTCTCTAAACTGGCCTGCCATTTGTTTTCTAATTAAACAGATTGCTGTCTATGAATCTGAAAATACTTTGGTTAAAGCTTGTAATTGTGCTATGTGATGATATATTGTATATTTAATAAAAATCAGACTGGAATATCACAGAACAGAATCACCCAGAGTCAAACCATAAAAGTCAGATAATGGTAACTCACACCTTTAATCTTATCACTTAGGATGACCAAGTAGTGCCCATCCCTCTAATCCCATCACTCAGGAGACAGAGATCTTTCTGGATTCCTGTGATTTCAAGGCCTAACAACCAAGCAATAGTAGTTCACACCTTTAATCCTAACTCTAGGATTATGATACAGAGTTGAACTAGGACTTGAAGCAACTGGACAGGAAGATATTTAAGGCAGGAGGAGATAGAAATTCATTCATTCAATAGAAGTGACCAGTCATGTTGAAGACCCTTGAAGACAGCATTTACCCTACTGGACCTGAGAGATTGGCTCAATCAGAATTGACTGTGGTCTGTTTCCTCTCTCTGATATTCCATCGTTTCCCCAATACCTGGCTCTGGGTTTTCACAATATGCTAACTAGTATTCATGCAATAGTACTATTATAATGTCTTGCAGTCATTTTCATTTACCTTTTCAATGTGGATATACAATCTTATTATTCCCATTGTGCTATTAGAGATTCAGAAACAGGGAAGAGAGATTTGGTTGTACTATGAGGATCAGATTATAAACTTTGGTGTAAATAACATTTTAATTTTCATTGAATTATTTCTAAAAACCTGCACTGATGCAAAATTCTGTACCCCAAGTGTCTATTGATAGATGAATTATGAGATGTAAAGGTGTAAGGTTTTGTGAGAAGATGAATATATAAGCAACTATAGCCCTAGGAAAGAAATGTTGATACATGTACTAATATGTATAGATATGTGTTTTATTTTCAAACAAATAATAGTTTTAACTTCATGCAAAGAAATATTTAACGAAAATATTTTGAATTGTATTATTTATCCACTTCTGGATTAAATTTGCTGAGTTATTGGAGCTTGCCAAGGTTCACACACTTAATGGGGTTACAATGTTGCCTGCCCATTAACTAGAATGTATTGATTTTTTTTTTCAAGTTGGAGAATACAGTGACTCAGAATCTTTAGCCTCTGATTTAATCATCCTCAAATAAATGCCAAACTAAAATTATTTCTCAGTTTATCAAATAATATCACTCAAGTGCAGACTATAATTTATCACTGTGGCATATCCAGGCCTCTAAATGAAGGAAAGTACAAATTATCTAGTGAAAGTTTTTTGTGGAAATGTATAAAAACAGCATTATGCCATTCAACCAAACTCCCCATCTCAGTAGCACCTGTTAAAAAGGGCAGAGATGGTTAAGCAGAATCTATCTTGATGAATATATTATAAATTATGTTTACAGTTATCAAAAGATAAGTGGTTATTACTATTAAAATTAAACAGATATATATTTATCACTTCTACTTTAAATACATAGTCTGTTTAAAACAAAATTTCTACAGGAAAACAAAAATTGAACAAAATGTCGAAAACTTTACCAAAAGCAATCATTTTATTGTCAGTCTTCCCATATGAATACTCGTCCCTATTTGCTTCAAGTTTTTAACTTTTAGGACAATCAGTTTATTCTGTAGTTTTCCTCACAGAACAACTAAAAGGAATGCATGTTATTTTGGAGATGAGACTGTTGCAATGTAAAAGTACAAGACATATTATATGAAGTCACTCAGTTCCTCTGGTTTTAACTGGATATAGTGAATGTTTTTGAAGCTCTGTCTTCCTAATGATAAAACAATTTATGCAAAAGTAAAACACTACATGTTAATTAGTCAGTCAATCTACATAATGCCCAATAAGTAGTTTGAAAACTAGATGATGCTCAATAAGTACTTTGAAAACATCTGTTTGATTATTTTTATCCACTAATCAGATAACTCACAATGGTATAGCATTGCATATATTTACAGAGAATGAAAAATGTCATATTATGCAATCAACTACATTTTGCAAGATCTTAATTATTACATTTGAGTTGGTTTGACCATATTTACAATCATTCTTAGTCCTGTACTATCAGTGTTTACCTGTTTTCTTCTTTTATATAAATTGATATTAATAATAAAAGATAAACCACATTCAATGTAGTGTTTTCTTGTTATAGAGTGGATTTCTTGAAATACAAATGTATTATTTTGTGAATATCTAACTCACTTTCAATTATATAATGAATTTTACAGAGGTTTAATTTTTAAAAATATTTGTATTAAATTATTTCAACCTGCACAACTGTTTCTAGGCATGGCAGTACAATTAAATTATTACTGCTAGGTATTGTTTTATATTACATGAAGTTGATAAATATGTTTAATTGAATTGTCCACTTTAGCATTTTAAAGTTATTAAGGAGCCCATTTGTTTCTTTTTATTATGAATAAAGTCATATTTTTTATCCATGTATACTCTTATTAAAACTCCCTTCCCTCTCCTGCCCCTTCCAGTCATGCCCCCATTTACACTTATTTCTAAATATGTAGATTTACATTTGAAAATGAATATGGATAGATTTCTCATTTGGTATACTGTATTATGTATACTGCATTATTCTTTCTGAAAAGTTTTCTTAGTCTATATAAAGCAATTCTTAGGTGCCTATGGTAAAGTAATCCATAGTGTACTTGGAGTGTTTTATAGAAATTTTTAGCACAAACATATGTATATACACAGACAGACACACAGACACACATATGTACACACACACACATACACACACGGGGTGGGTAGCTGGGAACTGGAGCAATAAAAACAACACACACATATTAGTTTATAAATTATGAATAAAGTCATATTTTTTACCCATATATCTTGTTGTTCAAACTCCCTTTTCCCTCACACCACCTCCAATCACTCTCTCTTCTCCCCATATCCTTATCTCTTCCCCAGCAAGGACAGGAGGTCCCAAGGTCCCATGCATGGTGGCTTAGTTCAGCATCCACTCCAGGCAGGTCAACTTTCCTCACCTCAACATCAAGACTGGGTCAGGTGTTCCTGTGGAGAGTGGATGTTTTACTGACATCCATTATGTAAAAGTTTGTCAGACTCTTGACCACATTCTTTAATAAGTAAATCTGTTTTAATGCACATTTTTCCAAAATGATTTGAAAATAGTTTGTGCGATTATTTCTCTACTATTATTACAAACAACTGGAATCTGTGACTAGCAAGTTGAGAAAAAGTATTTCTTACCTGATCATTTGTTTTTTTCTTTTTTTTAGCTCATACTTCTAATTTTTTATGAATAAAGTCTCATTTGTTATCCTTGAATCCCCTTATTCAAACTTCCTTCCCCCTCCCACCCCTCTCAGTGACTCTCTCTTCTCCCCATCTCCTTATCTCCTCACAGCAAGGACCCAAGGTCCCAAGGTCCCAAGGTGACTTGTTTTTCATGCATTTAATTACACTCTTCAGCACAAGGCTTATGGACCATTGCATAAAAGAGGATAGAAAGACTGTAAGAGGCAAAAGTCCAGAGATGATTTAACTTGGCAGGAAAATTGCACTCATGAATATACAGCAGACAAGGCTGGCTGCCCAAGACCTGTATAAGACCACGCCAATCAACCTTCCAACATTGATGTGGAGGGGCTCACATGTCCCCAGTTAATGACTTTGTAAGGGCAGAGAAGCAGTTTACTTTAAGGTTGTTTTCTCAAGAAGTGACAATGGTCCATTGGATACTTCCAAATCCAAGAGTATAGAGTACATTGGCAACACAAATTGAATGTGATATGTAATATTTATTTTTAAAAACCAGAGTACAAAGCTAGAAAGAAATAAAAGACAGAGAATGAATCTGAGGGGATGTAGGAAGAGGTTTAGGAGGTTAACATGATCAAAATCTATTGTATGCATGTATGAAATTTTCAAACTCAAAAAATTAATACAAGATTATATTTTATAATAACTAAAGAATTTTGGTAAAAATAATAAATATTATTTTAGGTTATCAGTATATAGGCATTTATTATCCTTTTCTATTTTATTCATGTTTGAGATTTATTAAATAAACTTTAAAAAAATAAAGCATACCAGACACGTATAAATCTGCAACTTTAGGTTCTGTTTTATTTTACATCAGTTTTATAAAATAGAATGGTAACTGCATATTAGTACCAATTTATGTAGCTTTCTAGAAGTTCACTAAGTTGTATATAGTTTGGAACTAGCAAATGTATGAATGGCTTCCTTAAACTAGGTATGTAATGTTTTGTCTTTGTTTTCCCCCATGGGTTAGGTAAAATAATGTTATTTACTGACATGATTGAAGAAAAGAATATAGGATTACAAAGATATATGAGTTTTTTTTGCCATTCTACTTTCTGTATGGACACAGGAAGATATTTGATTAAAGGTCATATTGGCTTAAGAAGCTACTTTAAAATTTTTCTCTATAAGAACATCTGAATAAAATGAAATTTAAATTGTAATCTAAAGGCCAATTAATATCATGTTTAAAAATGATTATTATCAATATATGTTTATGGGTCAATAGAAACAATATTCCTAGGAACTTGTTTAAAGTTCTATAGTCTTCATCCTAGACTTACAAAATCAGAAACTCTAGAGGTAGGTCCCAACCTTCTGTATTTATACTAAATTTATCAGATGGTTTTGATAGGTCTTAAAGGATAAGAATCTGCTTTCATTTATTGCTCTATAACAGAAAATTAAAATTCAACATGAAAATTTTCGGTCTTCCCAGGACAAAAGAAGCTGCACTATTAATTAATCTATCAATTTAGAGAAGATTGTAACTATTTATATATAAGTAAAAATTAATACAGAAATAAAAATTTGAAAACCTGTTTATAATTGAATACTTGGTAATATACATGCACTCTAAATTCAAAATTATATAACCCTGTGTTCTTACACTTTAAATGAACATGACCATTTGTTGATGATGTGTCATGTCTTATGGTAGCACATGGCAAGAGTTCCTAATACAGAAACACAGTTTCAGGCTTAACATCACAGGTAGTTACTTCCCAAACCTGCTTTCCCTATTATTTGTTAGCCCACACAAAAAAGAACTATTTCTAACCAGACAACTAACATTTGAGATTCTCTGGCAAATAAAGGATATATTCTCACTACTACAACTTGTGGTAGATTTTATATTTTCAATGTTGCTCTCATGTTTGCCTTGAATTTATCAAATTCCAGAGTAAGAACTAAATATTTCCATTGCCTTTGAAAAGGTTTTTTTTGATTATTAGGTTTAAGAAAAGTTTTGAAAGAGTAAGGAGTAAAATCTAGAGAGCCCTTGGATTTGTGAAAATGTTTCATCCTAATATCTGTGACTGGCATCAGTACCAATGGATTTTAGGGTTAAGGTTAGGCTTGATGTGTCAAATATATAACATTAAAATATTGAAGCTATTTTGATTTGGGGACTTTGAATAGAAAACTTAGTTGTCATTATGGAAACAGGCAGAAAGCAAGTGTATGATAAAGATAAGGTTAGAAAATTCAGAGGGAGTGTGATACTTTTGAGCACTGAATGAAGTAGGAAGTAACTCCAGATAACTCAGGAGGAAATAAAGTGACTTTGAATACAGGGGGTATTGGCAGCTTTGATATATAAATTCCAAATATCCTTTTAGTTGCCCCTGATATTAACTACATACAATATTAAAAATTGATAAATTCGAACATTCTGATTAGAAAGATACTTACAAAGTACTTTGTTCTCTAGAAGAGACAGTCATCACAGAAAATGATAAAGATAGATGCAGTTTACACTGACTTATTTTGTATCTTTTGTGTGTACATACATGTTCATGCATGCCTGTTACCTGTTTATACACATATGCTCATGCATGTGGGAACAGAAGTCAGTATTGATTGGCAATCTTAATCACTCTTCACTCTATTTTTGAGAAACAACCTCTCACAGAACCTGGAACTTCCTAAGCTTTTAAAACTGACTTGCCAACAATACACACACACACACACACACACACACACACACACACACACACACACACACATACACACACACACAAAGTCACACACTTCTCTACAAGTTTCAATGTTCTTGGCTAGATATAATTTTTATAGGAATTGAAGTGAGATGTACTCACTATACAACTAAAACCAGTGTTTAATCACTAAATAGCTATTTATGGTATACCTCCTATTTCTCGGGCACTAAGTATAAAGAGTGCAATGGTAAACAACAAAAAAAAAGTAACTCTAGCTTTCTGAAAAAGGAGGAAAATTAACCTCCCTGGTAGTGATCAATTTAATCATTTGGAAACTTTCAAGAGTGGTAACATGACCTCATCTTTTACTTGATTTGTAAAGGTGTGCTTGTATAAACTTCTTTGAATATATGTTGTGAATATGGGACAGGCAGTATTAACTACTACAAAAATCACAATGAAATGTCATTGTGCAAAGTGACAGCTGTGTGGACAGCTGTTGATAGATTCCCTGCTTTTTCTCTATGCCTTTCATTTTGGCACACAGCCTTTTTCTATAATGCATTGCTCTATATCCCTTTAAGGATTGTACTTCCTCTCCATAAAAAGGTTTCTAACATCCATAAGATATTAATATCTTTGTCACCTTAGCATCTATAATATGTCTGTTCAATATAATTATCTATGTTTGTAAATTATTTAAAAATGGGGCACATTCAAAGTTAACTGAATCACAGGTTTTTTCAAAACATACTGTATTCATTTTTATTACTCTTATACCTGAAGTGTCATAACATTAAAAAGAAAAGAGGTTTATCTGTCTCTTAGGTCTAGAGCTTGAAAGTTATGTTTCCAAGATCAGGTTAGCTCTTATGAGAGTTTTTTGATCACAAGAGATCCCAAAAACCTGAGAGAATACAGACACACAGAAGGTGAGCATGGAGGAGCTGCTTTAGTGTCTTTCCTCTGAAGAGAAGCCATTGTCCATGCCTACTAATGGGACAGTAGTACTACCTTTCAGTACTCCAAGATTGTGAAGAGCACTCTCAAGACATGTACCTTTGGTCATCACTGAAAATATTCCAAAGCACAGAAAGAGAAGTGTTCAATAATCATATAACCTTAGCTACCTCACTTTTCAAATGAGAAAACTGAAAAAAATATTTCTGAACACTAGCAGAAAATCTCATCTGACTCAGTGAGCCAAACAGGAACACTGTGCCATATGCAGAGAGTATTGTTAGATCCAAAAAGATGACAGATAGCTATGGCACACATTGATTTCTCTTCATTTCTAAGGTACAACTGAAAGGGATTTAATTTAATTCACGTTTTTCTCTCTCTGTCTCTCTGCTTGGTCCCTAAAATCCTTCACTTCATCAGCATATCTGCAAAAAGATCCTTTCCAATAAATGCCATAATTTTTATAAATGAGGTCAGACAAAATATATAAAAACTGAAAGCAAAATTATGCATGTACTTATGGGGTGATGGTAGCCCAGACTTTTACTATACAGGATAAGTCCTTGACAGGATTATTATTAGCACCATTGCCTTTAGAATTTAATCAAGAAACTGATTTCAACTGAAAGAAGTAGGAGAAAGAAAGCACATTTAACTATAGTAAATTGAAGAATAAGCCTCTGGAGGCCTCAAAAGTGAGAAACAGGAAGTTCAGCCTCATGGAGTCAGCTGCTCACAATATATTTGGTAAATGTCTTATTTTAAAAGATAACTTGCAAGTGGCTGGGCTCACAGACCAAGGAAAAAGCATTTGGTTGCAACAAGTCTAACATATGCATGATCATTTCTCATTTTAGGTGAAAAACCAGACTGACGCCGAGCTCAGAATTCTCCAAACAGTTTAGCACTCAGCATGGGGGTGGGGGTGTAACTTAACTATTTTACTGTTAAAAGAAGCATCTACTGTTCATGCCTGAACCTAGCTCATATTACATGAATATGTCACCTTTCATATTTGTAATGCACTCATTTTGGAAATATGATGCTTTTAACAGATTTTTGGAAAGATAAGGCACACAAAACAACCTCACTTTCTTTTGTCCATTTGCGAGTTTTATTCTCAGTGTAAATCAAAAGATGCCTTCAGTGTTCTCAACTGTAAGCTTTGGCTGAACTTTTGAGTTTCAACAATTTTTCTTGCTCTAGGTCAGATAGTATTTTCAATTATTAAATCCATAATCTTGAAGACAAGTATAATTTTTGTAGCTTACTTGCAAATTTGTAATTTTAATGACTTAGTTTATGCTGAACATGAATAATAAACCGTCACGTATTAAACCTGGAGAGCACCAGAAGTGAGTAATATGATTTACAGTGTGCTGCAAAAACGAGGCACATTATTACCTTGCATTTTACAAATTTGCAGTAAAGTAGTGCAAACACATATTTACTTTAATTAATAAAATGGCACAGATTTTTGTCAGAAAGTATTTTATGTACAAAATAATTCTCTACTTGCTAGTAAGTGTCTACTTTGTAAAAAGAATTCTCAGCATTTCCTGACTTGAAGAAGCAAACCTGTTCATCCATTTGAAAGACAATAAGGCATTCCTAAAAGCTTACTACACACTGCTGATGGCCCCTTTCTGTTCTTGCCAACTTGCCCTGTCTTTAATGCAAGGTCAGTGGGAGGGCCTTTAGCTCAAGGGAGAGAGATTTTGAAGTATCCATGTTCCTTTCTTTTACTTTTCTTAAATTGCCTTTGTAGAGCAAGACATTTATTAGTGAGCCTTGACAGCTCCTTGAGACTTACAAAATCACCCGTGGAGGGATAATAGGCTAACTTTAGATCATGTTTGAACTTCTCAGCTGGTAGTCACTCAACAATACCCTCCCCTGGAATCTGGACCCACCAGCCTGTCTATGTTCCCTTCAAACTGCTCTATTTTATTAACAACTGTTTTTGGTTGATGCTTAGTTTAAAACTGGCATGTAGGAGGGCTAATGTTTCATTCAAATTAGAATAGTTTTCAAGTTAAATTATATTAGCTAGTGGAATCCAATTCCTCATAGTAAGTATTTGACTTTAATTCATGCTTCAAGCCTAGTTCATCTCTACTTTATTGTCCACTAATCTCCATACATATGAAAATCCACAACATTTACCATTTATTTGTTCTTTATATCACATATGCATGAGTATTATTCTAATTACCTAACATAAAGTATGTAATTTAAAATGTGTAACATCTTAATTTTTGTATAAATATTTATATTTGAATATAAATATATTGATAAAAACATATACTAGAACTTTGTTAATGCAATTAAGTTTTCAAATAGCTATGCCTTACTTAAATTGAACAATCTTGGAACTGCTTTAGAAATTAGTGGGTGTAAGAAATTGCTTTCCAAAGAAAATTTCCATCTCATTTTTTTCATATCACATTATGCTTTTAGTCTCTAATGAAATATTTTTAGCATAACTCTCTTTAGTTGAGCAACTTAATTACAACTTTGTTTCTGTCATTACAAAATTTAAATTCAAACTGAAACATTCCCTACTGGTAAATAGGATAAGGCTATGTTTCTGGTTTAGAAAACAATTACTAAAGAGTTCTGGAAACATCTGCATCCATAAAATAAATTTATAGTTGTATCGCGGTAAAAACCCGCCCTGAC
>PVIH01016622.1:31743-45044 GCA_004025045.1 Sigmodon hispidus
CGTCGTACGTCCGAACTCCCGGGCAGCTGGAGCGAACTGCGCACTCGGTCGGGGAACTCTCGTGAGAGAATGACGACTTCCTGTCCTGGTCCCCTCCCTCGAAGGTCTACTTCCGGAATCCTTTTCAGTTAACCACGCCCAGCTCGTCTCCATTCCTATGATCGTTCACATATACAGTTCCTAATTTCCCGCTACATAGTTGCTTATGGGAGCCACTTTAAAGATAACCCTTTTTGGGCAAATTCTGCTATATCATTCAAGTAAACCCATTATTATTATTATTATTATTATTAGTAGTAGTAGTAGTAGTAGTAGTAGTAGCAGTAGTCTTACTGTTTCAACGAGTATATAAACTCATTATTTAGCTAAGATTTTATTCTCAGTACATAAATAATCTCTCAATGTTTTCTCTATGATTTGCCTTCTAAATAAGCCAAATGATTATAATTAGGCTCCTCTCACAGGATATGATGTAACCCAGGATGATGGCCCATGCCTTTAATCCCAGCACTCTGCAAGGCAGAGGCAGATGGATTTCTGAGTTTAGGCCAGCTTGGTCTATAGAGTGAGTTTCAGGACAGCTAGAGATACACAAAGAAACCCTGCCACAAAACAAAAACAAAATAAAAATAATGTTATTTAAACTAATTCACACATATACACACATATAAATATGTGTAATATATATATATATCATCGTAGTAGCAGATTTTCTTATGGCTTTCCTATACATGCTTAGTTTTGATTGATAAACATTCTATATGATTGTTATTACTGCTGTTTTATGTTCCTGGGAAATAACTGTTCCTGTGCAATATCTTTTCTTAAAACCTATGGTTGAATTCTTGTTTTTTAACCCAGTCTCATAGCTTAATGGCTACAGAGACATTTTTGCTAAATCAATTTTACCAATTTCTAAGTATGCTCTACTTTTTAAATTTAATATTTTATTAAAAATTAATTTTTATACAATATATACTGATAATGTTTCTTTTCTCCCAATTCCTCCCAGATCCTCTCAACATCTTCACTACCCAAATCCAGAGATAGACAGAGAGAGAAAGAGAGAGAGAGAGAGAGAGAGAGAGAGAGAGAGAGAGAGAGAGAGAGAGAATGAGATCCATAAAAAAGAAACCTGACAAAAATTGTCTTTAAGTTTTGTGTTAGGTTTTTGATTCAGAGCTTGGTATGTTATAAATATTATTTATCAATGCGGTTTACCTGATTTTTAATAGAATAGTTCGGTGTCTTCAAAGAATATAGTAGGATATAAGATTTGAAATTGGCTTTGAGAAGTTTTTTGTAACAGAACTGAATAAGAAGTTACTTACAGGATTTAAGAAGAGTGTTGGCCAAAGGGAACTCATGAAAATATTGCCAAAATCCAGGCTTTTAAGGTTACTGGTTGCTTTATTTATGCTTTTTTCTCTTTCTTTTTTTCTTCTTTTAATTCTTTTTACTTTTCTCATTATCTTTTTTATTAAAAGTTTTTTTTCCTTTTACATACTAACTACAATTCCCCTCTCTTCTCTCCTCTTGCTCACCCTTCACCTTCTCCACACTCAAGCCCATTTGCCCCTCAAAGAAGGTAAGGTATCCCATGGGGAGTAAACAAAATGTGGCATATCAATTTGAGGTAGGACCCCAAGCCCCTCCTCCCTGTATCAAGGGTGAGCAAGGTATCCCTCAATAAGGAGTGGGCTCCAAAATGCCAGTTCATGAACTAGGGATAAATCCTGGTCCTACTGCCAGAGGAACCACAAACTGCCCAAGCCACACAGCTGTCACACATATCCAGAGTGTCTAGTTTTGTCCCATGCACGGTCTTCAGCTTTCAGTCAGGAGTTACTGAGCTCCCAGTAGCTCAGGGCAGCTGTCTCTGTGGGTTACCTCATCATGATCTTGACCCCTTTTTTCATATAATCTCTCCTTATTCGCTCCTACTTGACTGGGAGCTCAGCCCAGTGCTTAGCTGTGGATCTCTGCATCTGCTTCTATCAGTTGCTGGATGAAGATTCTATGATGGCAGCTATGTTGATCATTCATTTGAATACAGGGGAAGTTCAGTTTAGGTACCCTCTCCACTATTGCTTGGAGTCTTAGCTGGGATCATGTTTGTGGATTGCTGAGAATTTCCCTAGCATCATGTTTCTTCCTAACCCCATAATGATTCCCTCTATCAAGATATTTTTTTCTTGCTTTTCTTCTCTGTCCCTCCCCCAACTTGACTATTCTGTTACCTACTACTATCTTCCCAACTCCCCTTTCACCACCACCCCCAAAATCCTAATTTATTCAAGAGAACTTAACTATTTCCCCTTCCCTGGCAAATCCATGCATTTCTCTCTTAGGGTGCTCCTTGTTCCCTAGTTTCTTTTGGGTTGTGGACTGTAGTCTGGTTATTCCTTGCTTTATATCTAATAGCCACTTATAATATGTATGCACTCATGTATTTGTAGGTCTGGTTTACCTCACTCAGGATGATTTTTTTTCCAGTTCTATTCATTGGCCTGTACATTTCAATATTTCATTATTTTTTGTTTGTTTGTTTGTTTTCCTACTAATACTCCATTGTGTAAAGGTACTACATTTTTTAAATTTATTCTATGGTTGAAAGGCATCTAGGTTGTCTCCAGGTTCTGGCTATTATGAAAATGCTGCTATGAACATAGTTTAGCAAATGTCCTTGTAGTATGAATTTGCATCCTTTTCCCAGCTCATGAGGTAGACTGATTCCCAGTTTTCTGAGAAACTGCTGCACTCTTTTTCAAAGTGGCTGTACAAGTTTGCACTCCCATGATGATTGGCCACAATGCAAAATTACATGTCAAGCAATTGGAAAACTCACCTCTTCGAATATGGACATGTACAGTTATTATTAGTAGTAAACAAATTCACAGTCACTACCAGGACACTGTACATAGACAAAAACAATAATTTAGGAAATGGAGACTTCCTATTGCCTTTAAAATTGTCAGAGTTTGTTGTGCTAAAACAACCTCACTTTTATGTAGAGAATGGGACAAGGTAGGATGTTGTACAAGGTTCTGGCCCAGCATTTCTGGGTCTAGCCCAGAGGTTTGGACCCACTCTCAGCCCCACTGCCTCTTAGGCCCTAATAATCACACACACACTTTCATTAATTTTATGCTGATTGACCTAGGGCCCAGCCATATAACTAGCTAACTCCTTCATCTTAACTCAACCCATGATTCTTATCTTGTTCAGTCATGTGGCTCAGTACCTTTTCTCAGCAGCATTTCAAGTTCTTTCTTCTGATTCTCCTGGCATCTGTGTGGTGTCTCTGCTCTGCTTCTGAGATGTTCCCAGAGTTTTCTGAGTCTGCTATCTCACCTACACTTCCTGTCTGCCTCTGGCCAATCAGTTTTTTATTACACCAGTAGAAAGGACAAATACTTACAATGTACCAACATTATCCCACTACAGGGGGGCAATCAGTATAGAAAATTACAGCCTAATATGTTTTCTTCTCTAAGTCTTCTTTTGATGTTCAAACCCAGGAATAAAGGCTTTGGCATTTGACAGAAAATACTGTATAAATTCTTATCATTCACTTGAGTTAAATTAATGACAACATTTATGAAGAGTGTATCAGTAGTGTTAAAAAGCATGTTAAACTTAGAACTTTAGTCTCTGCAAAATAATGTTCTGTTTTGAGATTTTCTTTCATTACACAAAGTAATGAAACAAGCAAATAACTCACTGCATCTGTATTTGTTGATACTTGACTTTTTATTATAACGAGATTGAGGAGACACCTTACTTAACCAGGGTTTTACTATCCCGTGGTTTACTTTCTTTGTTACTATTGGATTTCATATTACTGACTAAGCATCCAGTTGTCCCAGCCTAAAATTAAAAGTCCCTCTTCTTTTGATTACTATGTTTACCACATTCTGTCCCTTTATGCAGCTCATTCTTTTTGGAGGTGAAATCAGAAGATTCTTGGGGATGCTCATAGACAAAGGACAATTTCAACTGAAGTTGTGCTTTTGATGAGTTCTAGAACACTTTCAGTCATCAGAGGCTCAAATTCCAATATTTTTCCATCATTTTTGCCTTTCCTGAACTGTCCCAAATTTGCCTTATCATTAAAAAAATACAAAGCACATTTCTAGTACATGACAGAAGCTTCATGAATCAAACCTATTCTTTCTTCTTATCAACAATATTTCTTGTATTTTAGTCAAGCTCTACTCCCAACATACTTTAAAACCCAACACATGACCACATCTTTTTACTTGACTAGAGTGGATGCCTAGCTGATCCACCTTGGGACTTTTTGCCCTCTCTGGAGAAGAGAATGGGGGAATGGGGGGATGAGGAGAAGAGAGATTGACCAAGAGGGGTCAGGACGGGTCAGGAGTTAGAACTAAGGGATACATGTATAAAAATTAGTTTTTTCTATAAAAATAAAAAAAAATCTTCCATATATGTTTGTTTTTGTCATAATTTTTTTTAATTAGGCCATTAATTCTACTGTAAGTTAATACAAGTTTATCTTGGATAGATCTTTTTAATAAGATTATCATGACAATATGGGTAATACATCCTAATATAGAAATACTTTCTGCACAGTACCCAGACTTGTACTAAGCTTATGAGCAGAAGTTATTGGTCCTTAATTAAAAAATAAATTAACCTACTGTAATGTTGATTTTTTCCTCAATGATCATAGATTTATTGCCTACTCTAAATTAAGATAGATGACATATTGCTTTGAATTTCAATTAAAATTTGAATTATATTATTCTAAGAGCGAAAAATATATGTGTTGGATTATTTGCCTTTCACCTATAGTAAAATTAGTATAGCCGTTACTGATTTAATATGAAACCTGTTGATAAATTGTTGTTGAATTTCCAATCCTAAAATTCTGAAATCAAATTTGGCCTTTTAGCTGTAGTATCTATTTTTGGAGTGCTATATTAGCATATGCTTTCCAATAAGTTACTTGGAACCCAACAATATATGTATGGCCATTTCTAGCATAAGAAAACTTCAACAAATAATGGTTTTGTGCCATTAGGATACAATCAGGGACATAAGAGTATTTTGGCAAAAGCTAAGTCAAAAGGTAATATGGAGAAGGATTAAAGAATCTAAAATATGCAGGCAACTATTTGATGATTATAGCACTTCAGGATTATAACTTACATTTACTAAATACTATGCACAATTCTCAGATTTCACCATTGAAATCCCACTTACTAATTGAGAATAAAAGGCTCTAAAAGTAGCTCTTCCAGGAAAAGCATTTCATTTTAAAATATTTTCACTTAGCTTTTAACATATAAAAATGAATATATTTGATCTTAACTTTATTCAAGAAATAAAAAAGCTCTTTGTGTTTTTTTTTCATTCATCTAAATAAATAACACTCTTGCCTGTTGAGAGATATTTCTGATTTGTCTATAGAAACAGTAAGTATTTAAAAAAAAAAAACAAGAAAGGAAATCTGGTAATTCAAGTTAGCAAACGAAAATGCTGGAGGTTTTTTGAAAGAACCTTAAAAATTCTTGTAACAGCATGACTTATTTTTTCTTTTATAGTTAAAGTTCAAATATTCTTCTCTTGGGAATTGACATACATACTACTGTGATGATGACAACCCTCTGTGTTCACCTTCTTTAATGCTTGTGATTTATTGTCCTAGTAGTAAGAGAGGTATTGGTGCATTTAGACATTCCCTTTCATTAAAAATATAGTGCATATGTGTAGCAACTGTCAGAGGGTAGGAGGTTAGTTTGTAGGTATAAACTACAAAATGACAAATGTTCCAAAATGTATTGTTAACCTAAATAGAAGCAACATTGTACAAAGACTAGTGCACTAGACTTGGGAAACATGAATGCCTGTTACATGAGCTTCTGAAAATCAAGCTATTCACTCACTAGATTATTATTTATTAGGTAAGGCACAAGACTTGGAATTGGAAGCAGTACAAAATAAAATGTGTGCGTACTTGACCTAATGGAACATCCAGTCTTGTGACAAAAAGTGATGCATATATAATGGCATCATTGCAACTGGAATAAATATAAATTAGGAAAAATACAGTATTATATGTAAATCTGTGAGACCTCAGAATACAGTTCCCTAAGGAAGTGAAAATTAGCTTTGAAGACACTATTAATCAAAGTGGGATCACAACATTCCAGATATAGGAAAATAGAGAGGAGGTCTGTAGTATGAGAAAGCATGTTCACCTCTTAAAGGCTAAAATGAGGTCAGAGTGGTAAGAAGAGATGAAGTAAATACCATCACTCACTTTGCTTCCTGACTGTGAATGTGTTGTGACCACATGTTTCAAGTATCTACCACTGGAGCTTCCCCAGCATCGAACTGTGACCCAAAATAAACCATACTTTCCCTAAGTTGGTTTGGCTAGATATTTTATCACAGGCAAAAAGAAAAATGTAGTAGAGGATTTTAAGGTCATATTGGAGGATTTTTATTGTGACCTTGAAACCTAATAAGGATGCCTTTAAAAAGATTTGGTTAGTTATATAATGTGTCAAGTGTCAATTTGTATTCAGAAAAGATCACTGTGACAAATTGTAAAGAATGTACCAGTAAGTGATGGGAGAAAAAGGGTAGGAATCATCTAGAAGACAAGCAGGGGTTTAAGAGGCTAACAAATTAGCAGTGGGATATAGGAAGGTGACAATAAAGAGGAACTGGAACAATTCAAAGACTTTAGACTAGATCTAAGAATGTTTACTCATGAAGGAGGGAACTGCCAATGTTAACTCATACATTTGAAGTTTAAGTATGTGGATAACCTGTGTCATACCTTGAAATATAGAAAAGTATAAAAAAATAATTTTTTGGTTGGATAAAGAATATAGAGAGATAATATAGATGTGAAAAATCTCATTGTATTTTGAGTTTCTGTAATTATGATTTTTTGACTCATTTTCCAAAGCTTTAAGATAAGAATGATGAATCACTTGTATCTTTTATAGGGGATTTGAAAACTTTATGTGTTAAAAAACCATAAATAATGTTATCTTGGGGCATGTGGAGTCACAGTGGTAACCATTTTCTTCAGATATTATAGTTGTATTAAACCATCAAACCTCAATTACCAAGTATAACAGTCTTTATATTATGTTAATAAAAAACCTGCCAATTAATTTGGTCAATTACAAGAAATGATCAATTACATGAATAACTGACTGTATGAGTTAATAAATTAAAATCACTAAGGTTCCTGCCACAGTAGGCTAAAAAGGACATAACTACACACACATGTACAACTATGCATTTTATATATATATATATATATATATATATATATGTATGTATATAATGCTGAATTGCTGCAGAAGGCACTTACTCTCAAATTTGTGGGCTCCCTATATATAAGTTTCATTTGGTTTTAGCCCTGTTAGTATTTTTCTAAAATATTTTTCTTTCATCTTCAGTTACTACATATTTTGTCTATCTTCTGTTTTTAAAATAAATACATGCATTTAAGTAAGTTTTAATCATTCTATAATATATTCTAATAGCTAACTTTATGTTTTTAATGACATTTCAAAAGAATTATTTTCAGCACTTTATTATTAAAAAGGATGATAAAAGGTTAAAAGTATGTGAACATTACTTGTTTAATAAGTATGGAAATGAGACTTCTCAGTACATGGACTATGACAACTGAATGAATTACTGACAACCTCAAGTAAAAAGGTAAAAATTTCAATCAAATAATACTTATAATTAATCATAAAGGAATACTAGTTCATTTTGCTTCTTTACAGCTTGATATGCATGGATATGTAAAAGCAAAGCCTAAAGCCAAATATATTTTTCATGAAATTCCTTAAAATTGAGCTAGATGAGGTGGCATTTCCATGATTTATGTAATGAGAGGTTATTTTACATGCAATATGATTATTTAGTATTTATTAAATATTACAGCATAAGGGCATAAACAGAGTTTATTTTTTTTCCATTATAGAGCAAAAGTTTTATTTGTGTCATGGAATGAAAGCTACTGGCCCTATAAAGTATGACTAGAACATAGCCAGAAGCAGAGGTTCATATTTTAGTCAATTTTCCATTAGTATGACAAAATACCCAAGAAAAACACTATGAAAGAAGGTAAGATTTATTTTGTGTCATAATTTCAGTGTTTCACTTCTTCTACTGCTTGTTGGCAAGGCAAAAACATCATGTAAAAAGCACATGACAGAGCAAAGCTTCAAACCTCATACTAGCCCGGAAACACAAAGAGACACTGAGCCCAAGATAAACCCTTCAAAGTTATACTTACTCAGTGGTGACCTTCCTTCACCCAAGTGCTATCCACTGGCAGCCCATTTGGCTATTAATTCCTTATGAAATGAGGTCAGCTTCAGATACAATTATCTTTCAAAAGATTTGCTAGCTGAGGATGAACACTTTGATATGGTTTGGGACAACATTGTATATTCAAACCATGACAAAGCTCAAAGTAAATGTGGCCAAAATCTAGAAGCCATGAAAGCAGATGGTCTTGGGCACAGAGAATAAACAATGCAATCGTTCTTAGAAAAGGTATGCAGGAAACAAAAAACAAAACGTTCAAGTTAGACACACATAAAACAAAAGCAGTAGCAGTATTTATTCCAGGAGTCAATGTCAGAGACCCTTAGCTCTGTCATAAGTTTTATTTGTGCTTATGAATTCCACAAAGGTAGTGTTACTAGATATTCCATTCTAGAGATAAGACATCTGAGTGATAGGATTGTGAGCTCTTCTCTCTCTCTCTCTCTCTCTCTCTCTCTCTCTCTCTCTCTCTCTCTCTCTCTCTCTCTCTCTCTCTCTCTCTCCCCTGACTCCTACTCTGCATTATCTAAACTTTGTCACTAATTTTCTTGCTCTTACCCATAGTGACAAATATTGTGCTTGTCATATCAAAGTTACTCAGACACTCAGTAAATTTGCTGCTTGGATGAGTAAATGCTGCTGAAAAGCTCCCAGCAATGGTGTGTTATCTTGCCCTGAACACATGAGCTCATCCCTAGCCACTACCATAATAAATTGTATTTTGCTATATTAGACACCCTCTGGGCCTTATTTCTGGTGGACAATTGATAAATTAATCCTGATAGGATGATAGCAGTAGATAATTACTGTATGTTAATGTGTCACCACACCTACATAACTTATTTGCATTTTAATAGAGCAATTGTAGATGTAATCCCTTCAGGCAAAAAAGAATGATTCTCAGGGCTAGTAATGTGCTAATCTGGGGTGTAGGGTGGGGAAAGGTGGTAATATGGAAATCTCAAGAGACAACTTTTATGTGTTATGTCAGTTATAATTTTTCCTTAAGTTTGTATTAGATTTCTTGATTTTTTTGGAGCAAAATCTCAAGCCCTTTTGGACAAAGGCAAATGGTTAAATCTAATAAAATGTATGGTACTGTGAAATTAGATTAATCAGCTAGTATTTGGATTAAAGTTGTTTTGCTGATTAAATGAATTCAAAATTTACTTATATTTTTTGTTTGAAATGCTCATAATTTATAATTTTTTTCTTGAAAATGAAAAGTGGAGAAAATAATGGTACATCTCATGAAAAAGTTGAAAATAGCTCATTTTGTACATGTCCGTCAAGCAGACCTCAGTTAAACTTAACATAATGAAATCTAATTTGATCAATTATTCCTTTAAACATCTATAATAAATATATTACCTGAGTTTTCTTTTAAGCTCACCTTTCTGAGACATGTGCACAGCTCACATAAATGATACACTTTTTGCTCAATGAAACAATGGTGAGGTTAATATGTGATATTCTTTAACACAAAATATCAGAGAAAGAGATGACAAATAATTGACTGAATGTGAATTGTTTAAGATGGTCATTTATGCACCAAAGAATTAATGAATACAATTTATTTATCAGAAACTATGAAAGGAAGACTGGGAATGCTAAACATTAATAAATAAATGTTTCATATATCCTCATTACATCTTAGAGCTTATATTTTTCCTGGGAAAGATTTTAGAAACTGTTTTATTTGAATTAATACTTTTATCTATTAACACATTAATTTTTTTCCTCAACTGCTATCATGTTGTAATAACTTTTGAAGTCAGTTAGCATTATTCTTTTAACATTGTTTCTTTTGAATATTGTATTGGCTGTTCTAAATTCTTTTTTTTTGAAAACATTATATTGAGATAAAATGGGACAGAGATGTGACATCACTTGAGGATTTAATATACAAGTACTATATTTACATCATTTCTTTCTCCCTCTATTCCTTCAACATCTCCTGTGTCCATGAACCTGCCCCTTCTAAAATTCTTGGCCTCTTAAATTACTATTGGTGTGTGTGTGTGTGTGTGTGTGTGTGTGTGTGTGTGTAAACCTATAGATTCAACCCATTCAATGACTTTATTTAGTGTTGCAAATCTGTGTATATTTTTAGAACTGGCCATTTGAGACTGAATCAACTATCAGGAACCTCATCTGTGGAGCAGACTGATTATCCCTCTCTGTGAAGCCATTAATTACCTATATCTGTTTCTTTAAGGCATGTTAACTGGTTTTGTATATGGCATTGTTTAAGTCTTGCTTATGCAACCATATTGTTGAGATTTCATGAGTACATCTTTCCTGCCCTATATTGAAGACACAATCTTGCAGTGGCTATCTTGATCTTCTGCTCTTATAATCTTTCTCAGCCCTGTTTGGTAATTTCCCTAAGATGCAGATTTATGGGTGGATGTGTTATAGATGTTTCAGCATTGGGTAATAAGCAGTCAGTTGCTCTCTGCATTTAACCAGTCATAGCTTTCTTTAATGGTTATTGCCCATTGCAAAGAGAAGTTTCTCTCTCTCTCTCTCTCTCTCTCTCTCTCTCTCTCTCTCTCTCTCTCTCTCTCTCTCTCTCAAAGTCCACTAATGAGTAAGTACATCCCTTGCTTCTCTTTTTGGGATTGTGTGACCTCGCTCAGGATATTATTCTCCATATCCATCCATTTGCCTGCAAATCTTAGGATATCATTTTTTCTTACTGCTGAGTAGTACTTCATTGTGTAGATGTATCACAGTTTGTTAATCCATTCTTCAGCTGAGGGGCATATGGATTGTTTCCAGGTTCTTGCTATTATGAAAAAGAGAAGTTTCTTTGATGAGGGTATGAGAGCTACATTTATGTGTTGCATGAAGTATTTGGAATGAGAAATTAGAAATTATACTGTTTCAAGGATGTAATAAGTTCTTCTCTAGGGTTCTTGACCTCAACAGCTTTGAGTAGTTGACTAGGTTTACAGTACCAAAAGTGAATACCTTTCTATTGAAAGTTCCTTAAGTTCAATGAGATGGCTGTTGGTTATTGTCAGGATATAAGTACTATAGCCACAAACCACAACAATTAATATTAAGGCAAGATTTCCAAGAGATAATTGGGCTTCCCAGCCCATAAACAGTAATACATTTTTCCAATTTAATTTTCAATTGTCTCACTAGTGTTCTTACACCTTTGCATATCATATTTTAGTTTCAATGATTAACCTATTTGTTATATATAGAAATAAAACTGATTTTCAAATAAAACTGATTTTCAAATATTGATGAAACTTGGTGGAGCATTGCTACTTTCACTAGCATTTTCTAGTAGCTAGCTTTTTATTTTTTGGGATTTTCAATGTAGATAGTCATTTTGCCATAATGGAAACTTTTCTTCTATCTTTAAAATCTACATTACTTTTGTTCCTTTTGCTTATTTTATTCTGTGGTCTCAGATCTTCAATACAATATATGGTTAAAACAATGAGTCTAAATATACCATGTCTGCTTCTGATCACCAAGAAAAGTAAAATAATGTTTCAATATAAAAATTCATATTAATTATATTTTTGAGACAATGACTCACTATGTAGTCTAAACTGGACCGAAACTTTCTTTGTAGACCATGCTTTATATGTTACTTGGTCTTTTTCCCTTAAAGCTGCACATAGATATAACTCATACACTTCATTAGGCAGTCTTTAATAGTCTTTCTTTGTGATGTATATTTAGTTTTTTAATTATGTGCCAAAAGAACTTTCCTTTCTGGCCCAGTTTATTTGGTGTTCTATACTAGTCTTGTATCTTGATAGGCAACTTCTTCTTTAGGTTAGGAAATATCTTTTCTATGATTTTGTTGAAAATATTTTCTGTGCTTTGATCCTGAGTTTCTTCTCTTCCTCTATTTCTATTATTCATCAACTGGGTCTTTTTATGGTGACCCAGATTTACTAGATGATTTGCGCTTGAATATTTTTTTTAGAGTTAACATTTTCTTTCACCAATATAACTATATATAAATATATATATCCTTTCTTCTGCCTCTTGTATTTCATTGGAAAGGCATGGCTCTGATATTCTCAGCAGTACCTACATTTTTTTTCCTTCTTTATTTTGTATTTATCAAAAAAAAAAGTAAAAAGAATTTAAAATGCGGAAGAGTTAACAATAACTATACAGAGGATAAGAATCATAAGCATGGCTTTTCAAGGGTGGAAATGCAAATAAGATTCTTACACATATATTTACTTTGTGTTCAGCTTTCCCTCTGATTTTTTTTTCCATCCCTGTATATCCTTATTCAAGGTCTCTTCCCCCTCCCACCACATCTGGTCATTTTTCTTCTCTGCAACTCCCCATCCCCTCCCTGGGCAGGGAGCAGACAGTCCTATGGTCTCACTGACCCAATAATGCTTGGATCAGTCTCCACTCCTGGCAAATCCAGCTTTGTCCCCCCTCCCTCAAGAGTGAGTCAGGTGTTCCTATAGTTGGAGTGGGGTCCGAAGGGTCAGTCCAGGGTATTTCTGATCCCAAGCTGTTTGGTGGTTGTGGTTTGCCACTTGGGCATGTTTGGCTTTTTTTCTTGTTTGTTTGTTTAGAGACCACTAGTGAGTGAGTACATCCCCTGCTTATCTCTCTGAGTTTGTGATACTTCACTCAGGAGGATATTCTCCAAATCCATCCATTTGCCTGCGAATTTTAGGATATCAAAAATTTTAAATCATTGAAGAAAGAAATTGAAGAGGATATCAGAAAATGGAAAGCTCTCCCATGTTCCTGGATTGGTAGAATCAACATAGTAAAAATGGCAATTCTACCAAAGGCAATCTACAGATTAAATGCACTGCCTATCAAAATCCCAACACAATATTTTTTGGACCTTGAAAGAACAATACTCAATTTCATTTGGAATAACAGGAAAGCCAGGATTGCCAAAACAATTTTACTCAACAAAAGAACCTCAGGAGGTATCACCATCCCTGACTTCA
>PVIH01016623.1:0-33437 GCA_004025045.1 Sigmodon hispidus
CAGGATACAGGCGCTGAGGCCCGCCGAGCCCTCCTCACCTCTGGTCAGGGTTCGAATCCGCCCCTCATAGACCCCTGCAGTTGGTTTGCTCAGTTCACTCAGTTCAGGGTCGCAGTAGGGCTCTTAGTAGATTCCCTGAGCAGCAGGGGCTGCGGGTGTGGCCAGGTGCAGAGTTCAGCTGCCCCTGCTCCAGAGTGCCAAGAATTGTATATCTTGATAGAGGAAGCTGTTATAAGATTAGAGAGAACACTGATACTAGGGAAACCCAAGAACCCACAAGATGAGCCCAGCTAGGACTCCAAGCAATAGTGGAGAGGGTCCCTAAACTGCCCTTTCCCTATTATCATATAAATGACCACCCTAATTGCCATTATAAAACCTTTATTCAGCAGCTGATGGAGAAGATGAAGAGATTCATAGCTAATATTAGGCTGAGGTACTGGTCCAGCTGAAGAGAGTGAAGAAATCAGGATCATAATGTGGGAAGCCATGGAGTAGGCAGTCCTGTGCTGTTGGGAGCTCTGAAATAATAGCTGACAAACCTTCATGGAATGGATCTGGACCCTCTGAATGTGATGACTGTTGAAAGGCATAGGCAGTTTCTGCAGCCTCTTACAATTGAACCAGAATCTATTCAGAAGCCCTTGTCTAGCAGGAAAACACACCTTTCTCAGCCTTGATACCTGGGGGAGAGACTTGGTCCTATCTTAACTGGGTATGCCAAACTGAATTGACTCACTTGGGATTTCTTGCCTTCTCTGGGGAAAGTACTGAAGGTGGGGAGTCGGGGAAGAGAAACTGGGGGAGGATTGGGAGAAGGGGTGGGAGAGGGAGCCGTAGTGGGTATGGAAACAAATTAAAAACCAAACAAATAATAAAAGTGTAGTGGGATTATGCTAGTAATGTAATATTTGTCCTGCCTATGGGTTTAATAAAAAGCTGACTGGCCAAAGACAAACAGGAAGTGTGGGCAGGTCTACCAGGCTAAGAAAACTCAGGAACATCTCAGAGCAGACACAGACATCAGAGACAGATGCCAGGCAGAGCCGCCAGAGAGAACTGAAGCTGAAATGCTGCTCTGAGAAAAGATACAGAGACACACAGCTGAACAAGATGGTTTAGATTGAGAGCAAGTGCTAGCAAGTTATATGCCTCTGCTCTGGGTCAATCAACATAAAATCATATAAGCATGTGTGTGATTATTTGATGCTAAGTGGGGTTGAGAGTGGAGCTAAACCTCTGGGCTAGACTCAAAAGTCCAGACCAGAAACCTTTTCCAACATAAAACAAATGGGGTTTATTGATTACAAGCTTGGGGTTAGGCCTTCTCTCAACACTCCTGCTATGTGAGTAAAGGAGAAAGACCCTGAGTCATTGGAGTTTGGGGCTTTTAAAGAGAAAAACTGAAATTTGGGAGTTACAAGTTAAGTTGGGTGGGCCGTCTGAATGACATTGCCCTGACCTGAACTGTTTTGAACCTTTTGTGGTTATTTTGGAAATTTTGTGTGTGTGTGTGTGTGTGTGTGTGTGTGTGTGTGTGTGTGTGTGTGTGAGTGTGTGTGTGTGTTTTCTTGGAACATGGTGGTACTAGGCTCAGCCCTTGGTCAAGTTTTGTCTAAAATGAAGTTCTTTCTTAATATTGAGTCAATTCTGTTTTCTTAGAGCTTCCGGGTGTCCTATTAAGTTGCTAGTATGAAATATCTCTTAAATCCTTCATGAAGGCACTTTTTTCTTAGCCACACTTTCGTTGTGTTCCATAAGCTTTGGTATGTTGTGCATCCATTTTTATTGAATTTTAGGAAGTCTTTAACTTTTCTCTTTTTTTTATTTTTTTTTTTTATTTTTTTTTATGTCTTCTATGACCCAGTAGTAACTCTGTAGAGAGTTTTTCGGTTTCCATGAGTTTTCAGGCTTTCTGCTATCTCTTGTTGTTGAAATCCCGATTTAATCCATGGCAGTCTGATAAGATACTTGGAGTAATTTCAATTTGTTTGTATCTGTTGAGAGTATCTTTTGGACTGAGTATGTGGTCAGTTTTGAAGCAAATTTAGTCAAGTACTGAGAAGAAAGTGTTTTGTGTTTGAGTGAACTGTTTGTAGGTATCTGTTGAATCATTTGATTCATTAATGTTTGCTCAATTGTTTCTAGTTTTTGTCTGGATGACCTGTCCATTACGAAGAATGGGGTATTGAAGCCTCTCATTATTAATATGTGAGTTTCAATGTATGACTTTTACTGTGTATGACTTAAACTTTAGTAATGTTTCTTTTACAAATGTGGGTGTCCTTGCATTTGGGGTATAGAAGATTAGATCTGAGACATCATCTTGGTGGATTTTTCATTTGAGGAGTCTGAAGTATTTTTCTCCATCTCTCTTGATGAATTTATTTGAAGTCTACGTTTAGATATTAAAATAGTCACACCAGATTGCTTCTTGAGTAATTTGCTTAGTAACTATTTTTTTTTAACCCTTTACTCTGAGGTAATGTCTATTTTTGATCTGTGTTTCTTATATGCAGCAGAAGAGTGGATCTGGTTTTTACATTCATCCTGCTAGCCTTTGTACTTTTATTGGGGGATGAAATCTATTGACATTGATGTTAGTGACCAATGATTATTAATTCATGTTATTTTGGTTGTAGTGTGTATGTATGTTTGCTTTCCTTCTTTTGTTTTTGCTGGTGTGTGGTTATTTATTTCCTGTGTTTTCATAGATGTAGTTAACCTCTTTGGATTGGAGATTTCTACTTAGTACCTTATGTAGACCTGGATTTGTAGATATATTGTTTAAATTTGAATTTGACATGAAATATTGTTTTCTCTGTTTATGATGATTGACAGTTTTGCTGGATAGCATCTATGTATTCTTAGAGTTGCTTTTAGGACTCTTTCTGGCTTTTAGAGCCTCTGCTCAGAAGTCAGGTGCAATTCTAATAGGTATGCCTTTATATGCTACTTTTTCTTTTTCAGTTGCAGTTGTTAATACTTTTTCTTTGTTCTATATGTTCAATAATTTAATTAATATGTGGCATGGGAGCTTTCTTTTCTGGCCCAATCTATTTGGTGTTCTGTTGGCTTCTTGCACTTCATTGGTATCTCCTTTAGATTAGGAAAAATTTTTTCTATGACTGTGTTAAAAATATTTTCTGGGCCTTAGAGCTGGGGTTCTTCTTTTTCTTCTGTTTCTATTATTCTTGAGTTTTGGTCTTCTCATAGTGTCCCATTTTTCCTTGATGTTTTGTATCATGGAATTTTTAGATATAACATTTTTGTTGACCCATGTATCTATTCCTTCTGTCGTATCCTTAATGCTTGAGATTCTTTCATCACTTGTACTCTGTTTATGATGCTTATATCTGTAGTTCCTATTTGCTTAACCTATTTTCTATAGACCCACCTTCCTGCTCCACCACTCATCCATGCTACCCTGCCCAACACTAAAGCAGGCAGATATTCAATGCTCAAGTGCAGGCCACACCAGTCAGAACAGCTGCAGACATTGCAATTTAGAAGAACAGATGCATGTCATATCAGTCAAAAGAACTTCCATCTTCATTTTCAAAATTCTCTCAGTTTGCATTTTCTGGTTCCCAACAGTTTTATTCAATTCCTTCACCTGTCTGTTTTTTCTTGGCTTTCTTTAAGGGATTTATGAATTTCATTTAATTATTGTTTGTATTTTCCTGGCTTTCTATGATTTTTTTTCATTTCTTTTCATTGTGTTTTTCTAGATTTCTTTAAGAAATTCATTTCCTCTTTAAGAATCTCTATCACCTTCGTAAGTTGGTTTTAAGGTTGTTTTCTTATGCATCAGCTGTGTTAGAATATTCAGAGATTGCTGAATCTGGTGGTGTCATATTGCCTTGGTTGTTGTTGATTGTGCTCTTTTTGTTCTTTGGTTTCTTCCCTTTAGTATTCTGGACTTTGTGGTCTGGATTTCTGATGGTCAACACAAACTCTGGTGCAGCATGGAGTCTCCATCCAAGTTAGGGTCTGAACTTCAGGTGGATAGCTACCTTGGCAAGGAATCTCTGCCTGACTTATGGGGTGAGACACAATAAGGAGGGGAATAAGGCTTGGGGACAATGGGGAGGCACTGAGAGAGGGGAGGAAGTTCTTTATACTGATATGACATGCATCAGTTCTTCCAATGTGCAAGGTCTGTAGCTGTTCTGACTGGTGTGGCCTGCACTTGAGCATTGGATATCTGCCTGCTTTAGTGTGGGGGCAGGGCAGCATGGGTGGGTGATAGAGCGGGAAGGTGGATCTTTTAGATCTTACCAGGGGGCATGGGAGGAATACAAGGCCAGGTCTGCCTCTGACCTGTTCTCACTCCAAGAGCTGGATTTTTTTGTTGTTGTTCTTTGTTTTGTTTTTTTAAATGGAGAGAGAATAGTAGTCTACAGATGATGGTAAAGCCTTGCTCCTAAATCCCAATGATCTCTTCTGTGATTCACCTATAGCAGTCTGTCAAAGGCTCCAAACAGCATCTCTGTCTGCCACTTACACCAAAGTGCGATTGATTGGGCTGGATTATATGGTTCATAAGGTAGACCAGTCTGCTAAGCAGCCTAGACCCATTGAAGAACATTCTCCTGTTACCTGACCCCACACAAAGCTAGCATTTGGTAAATAGGCTGGAGCCACATATAGAAGTAAAGATGTCTGACAAATTTTCTGTTCGTACAGAGCAAAAAACAAAAAAAAAATCAGTCTGCTTATCTATTTGATGCTTGGAAACACTGTGACTTATTAGCCAGTACCAAAAAGTCCATATGACCCACGCCACCATAAAATTACTTTGCCTGTGCTGACCAATACTGGTTAGGCAACTATGGAAATGTTCATAATTTTCTATGCTTTGTGTCTGTGCTGCCCCTTACAATAAGTAAAATCACCTTGCCTTTGGCAATCTAGTGTTGCCACCTGGCCCATCCTATTCTAGGGACCCTATTATTATTAAACCTATTGCACTTAATTCATCCAAACTGAGCATTTGAGCAGCAGCATCTCCAACCCTAAGGTATGGCACAAGGGGAAAAAAAAAAAAAAGACAACCACAAATCTTTTAAAATGTGCTGGTGCCCCTTTCATCATTTTGCATTTTTATATCATTTGTGAGGGTCATGTCTTTGGGCCTTCCCTTTGAGTAGGATTATCTTTTATACTGCATGCCCACTGTGGTGGTTTTGAAGAAAGTGGCCTCCACAGGGAGTAGCAGGTGTGGTCATGTTGGAGGAAGTGTAGAAGTGGGTTTGGAGAATTCCACATGTGGCTCAAGCCACACCCACTGTGACAATCTTGTTGCCTGTATATCAACATGTAACAACTCCTCCAGAACCATGTCTACCTGCATGCCACTATGCTCCCCATAATAATAATGAATTAAACCTCTGAAATTGTAAGTCACATCTCAATTAAAAAGAGTTGATCATGGTCATGGTATTTCTTTACAGCAATAGAAATCCAAACTAAGACATCTACTTCACTACTGAAATTTCCCTGAGCCTTAAAAGCCTTTCATCAATACAAATCCAAGGGATATCAGGCATCTCAACTCCTAATCAGTATGCCATCTTTTGACAAATTCAGCCAAACATTCAAACTTTTGACACTTTGTTTTAACTCTGCAAGCTTCCATATAAAACCTAGAATCTCCACTCAGCAGGTATAAAGCTCAGGGCTAGGCCCAAAACTCCGGGCCAGAAAACTCATACTACACCCCACAGAAGGGAATTCTTGCCTGGTAGAATAAACATGGTCAAAAACCATGGGTTGTGAATTACATTCAAGGGCAAGAACATACTGATGCTTTGTTAATGTTTATTAATCTGCCATCTAAATATTCTTCCTTATGATTTGTACAACTCTTAACCTTGGTGAACGAAATCTCTTACAATTGGAAGTAAGTAGTCCAGATTAAAATTGCTGTTCAAAATGTACGGAGAACAATCGTGGAAGACTGGGGCAATTACCATGTTATCGTAATTGAGGGAGGCTCTTTTCCCTCAATGAAGGTCTACCGGTAGTTAAGAACAGGTATATTATTTTAGAATTTAGAGAAGATACTTCCCCATTTTCTACAGTACTTCAAAATGGATACCTGGATGCCTTCAGGGATTTCTTTTTTCTACAGTGTTTCTTCCTATGACCTGGATTGTCTTGGTATTGTCTCTGTAAACCAATCTGGCCTTGAACTCAAGACATCTACCTTCTACTTCCAGAGTATAAGGATTGAAGGCATGTGTTACCATACCTTGCAAACTTTTGGTGTTTTAAAAGTTAATTAATCAATTTTATGTATGGAAGTTTTTCCTGCATGTGTGTCTATGCAGTATCCGCAGAATCCAGAAGGCATCCGATGCCCTGGTACTAGAGTACCAGACAGTTGAGAGCTGTAGTGCAAGTGATGTGAAACAATCCAGTGTCCTGCACAAGAGCAACTAGTGTTCTTAACCACTGAGTCATCTCTCCAGCCACTTGGCCAACTTATATGTGGGGATGCTCATGTTGTCACATTCAGTTTAACTCTACAGTTTTTTATCTTCTTGATATCTGTATGGTTTCACTATAGCTTGATTATATATATTATACATTTATATAGTTTCTCAAAAGCACAAATTTTGAGATGCACAGCAAAATTAGAAAAACTAAAGGTTTTGTCACTTTTTTTGATATTTTGTCTTAATTTTTTTTTTGATAGGGTTAATGTCATCCTGCCTATCAAGGAACTCACTATGTAGATCACCCTGGCCTCAAACTCACAGGCATCCTCCTGCCTGTGTCCTGAGTGCTGGGATTAAAGGTGAACACCACATTTAACTGGTGTTGTTCACTTATAGTTCACAGGTTTAGTTCAGTATCATCATGGTGGGAGGCAAGGCAGCCTGTAGGCAGACATGGTATTGGAGGTGAGAGTCTTACATCTTGATCATGTTATAGTGTCAAAAGCCAGAAGCTAACATGATAGGCCTGGGCCAATATTTTCAGTCTCCCATAATGAGAATAAAAACAACCCAGATTAAAGGTAGAAAAATCTCTTTATACCAAGAGACTATATGTGAAATTTTGCAGTTACTTTTATGATCACAAGAAAGGCACATGTTATAGGTTTATGGTCAGAGAGTTAACAAACCATAAAACATCTTGCGATCATCCAATTCTCAGAATGGAAATAATTTGGGATGTGTAATTCACAATATTAAGGAAAAAATTCACTCAAAAGAGTTAACTTCTAGATGAAGACATGATTAATATCTAACATTCTTTAAAAAGAAAATGAAGTCAACTGTTAATCTAAAGACAAAAGAAAGTGAATGATCTCAGTGGGCATGGCTTACACATGAGACCTCAAAGCACACCTCCACAGTGACATACTTCTAAGACAAACCTACTCCAATAATGCCATACATAATAGTGCCACTCTCTTTAGAGGCCAATTTGTTTTAAACCACCACAATCACCATGCTTGGCTTTATAAAATTTATGATCTTGAACAAGTTAAATGTTTTAATTATAGCTTTTCCCAGATGTTTGAAGATGGTGTAGTGGTTAAGAGGATTTGGTTGCTCTTACAAAGAACTGGATTTTAATTGCTAACACACACATAGTAGCTTACAACTGCCTATAACACAGCTTCAGTGGATCTGATACTCTCTTTTGGACTTCACAGGCAAAAAGCATATATATATATATATATATATATATATATATATATATATATATATATATGTATATATATATATATATGATACAGAAACACATGCAGTCAACTTAGAATTTTTTTTAAAAGGCTTTTTACACTGACTGCAGGTTTTTAATATAAACTGTGATATTTTTCTAAGATTTAAACATTCTTTAAAGGATTTTAGAAATTTCTTTCCTTATGATTCCATCATGTAAACTGTTGTGATTTGTAAGCAGAGACTACCAGGCAAATGTTATGTCATTTTATTTACAGCAGTATTTTTTTTCTTAGTTTGAATTTTCTGATATGCTCAAAGAGTTGAGAATTTAGTAAATGAGTCACCACATTCCTTACATATGCAAGGTCTCTTTTGAGTATGCACTTTGTAGTGTGTTTTAAGAGTTGAACCATGGGCGAAGCATTTGTCACAGTCTTTGCATTTGTAAGGTCTCACTCCATTATGATTTTTCTGATGTACTTTAAGATATGAGTTGCTAGTAAAAAATTTGCCACATTCCTTACAGAAGAAAGTTTTCTCTTTAGGATGAAGGCTTTGATGTTTTTTCAGATTTGAACGTTGGGTAAAGGATATGTTGCAAGTTTTGCATTTATAAATTTTCCCTCTAGTATGAATATTCTGATGGTTTCTAAGAGATGAGCATTTAGAAAAACATTTGTTACATTCCTTACAACTGTAAGGTTTCTCTCCTGTATGAACTCTCTGATGTCTTTTAAGATGTGAGTTTTGAGTAAAGGATTTGTCACATTCCTTACATTTATACAATTTCTCCCCAGTATGAGTTTTCTGATGCCTTCTAAGATTGGCGATCACGTTGAAGGATTTGTCACAAACTCCACATTTGTAAGGCTTTTCTCCAGTATGAACTCTCTGATGTCTTTCAAGACTTGAGAAACAGCTAAAGGATTTGTCACAAACATTGCACTTGTAAGGTTTCTCTCCAGTATGTATTCTCTGATGTATACTGAGGTTTGAAGGGGAACCAAAGAATTTACCACATTCCCCACACTGGTGTGTTTTTTTTCCTACACAGATGGTTTGTTGCAAAAAACTGTATGTAGAGCCACAACAGTCATCATATTCTCCCTGCCTGTGATCTTTCTTTGAACTATAGAGTTCCTGAACTTGAGAAACATTGGAACACAAACTTAAAGATTTCCCAGAGTCTTTAGATTTGCAAGGTTCTTCTCCAGTGTGCATGCTTTCATGTCTATCTGGGTTTGAAGAGTGAATAGAGGCATTCCTGTGATTAGTGCAGCTGTAGTTATTAGAGTTTTCTGTAGTTTCACATGTTCTGCGAAGTGCACATGTGGAGGGGCCATGAAGAAGTTTGCCAAGTTCATTACACTGACAAGATTCCTTTTCAGTCTTCACATGTTGACGGACAGGGTCACGTTTGCAATAGTTCTCTGAAAATGAGTACAATTCCAATTAATAGGGCTTGTTGGTTGATAAATGACTGTCTTCCTAAGTTCTCTCTTAAGATAAATGAAACAGCAACTGTTTAAACTAGAGCTCCCAGTAGTCAACCTTTTTATTTCACTATAATAATATGGTTTCTCACAAAAAGCAGTTAACAGCCTTCAAGGAAGATCAAACACATGATTTAAGAGTCAGTAATTAGCCTTGGGATGGAACTTAGTCACTGATTATATTTAGAATACACACACACACACATACACACACATATTTTTTTTTCTCAGAAATTGATGGAGAAGAGTTTAATGCAATCCCAGGTTCATGGTGTTTGTACTTACTAATATATAGTAATGATGAGCACTGTTCAGAAGACCCAATTGCTTTTAAGATTAAAGGCTTATTACAAAGTTTTACTTTTCAGGGCTGGAGAGATGGTGCAGCAATTAAGAGCACTTAACTGTTCTTGGAGGACCTGAGTTCAATTCCCAGCATCCACATGGCAGCTAACAATTGTCTGCAATTCCAAGATCTGACACCCTTACACAGTTATACATGCAGGCAAAACATCAATTCACATAAAATAAAAATAAGTATTTAACAACAACAACAAAAGTTTAATTTTCTTTTTCAGATACCATAAAAGCATTCTTTCCTACTACCAAGCTTTCCCTACTCTACTTATTTCTCTGACAGTTTAGCAGAAAGTTCACAACTTATAAAATCAGTACATACAAACCATGAGTTAGGAATTCTATAAGCAAAATGTTCTCACCCACAGAGACAAGGTTGCTATAATTTTCCAACATCACATCAATGTACAAAGCCTTTTGAGCAGAGTCCAGGCATTCCCACTCCTCCTGGGAGAAGTCAACAGTCACATCCCAGAATGTCAGCAGACCCTGAAACACAAAGTACAGTTTGAGTGGACAGATCTCTTTTTGGATATAAGGATATAAGGAGACTTAAGGAAATTAGTGATGTAGATGAGTAAAGACCATTACTCAAAAACAGTGATTTCTAACATAGTCATAGAGGGTCACCTTCTCTTCTCTAATGAAAATTAGTTGGATGGGTATTAAAAAGCTAGAACTAGAAATGACCCTAGGCTTTTCACTCCTGGGAATATACCCAGAATACTTTCCAGCCCACTCAAGAGATATTTACACCCCATGTTTGTTTACTGCTGCCTGTTCACCATAGCAAAATAGTGGAATCAAACTAACCATCCATCAACAGATGAAAGAATAATAAAAATGAAATACTAGTTAGCTGAAGAGAAAATGTATGGATTTAGAATGTGTAATACTAAATGAAACCATATAGTGTCAGAAGAAATCACGTTTTTTTTCTCATTAACAGAATGTAGCCAATAATGCATGTTTATGGAAACAAGGTACATTTTGGCACAATAGAATATGGAGAAAAGAGAACAAGAAACATTAACTATCAGGGGCTGAGGTAGGATTGAATGCAGGTAATGAACACCAGTCATGAAAAAGACAATTGCTTTTCTAGTTCTAAATACCTTTTTAGGGGAGGTAGTAAATAATTACTACAGAATATATTCAAGTGTGAAACTATAAAATCCCATGTGAGGCTCCAATGGCTAACTATATTAACTGTATAAGTTGTATAGTCTTTCCGTATGTGATTTTTTTTATTGTTGTTTGCAAGTTTCTTTTAATAATAAAGTTATAAAAGAATCAGAAGCAGAAAATAAAAGGTTTGCGATGTCTCAAAATATAACATTTCCAGAAAAGTAATTGACATAACAAAAGACCTGAGATGTATGTCCTAGAGAATCAGCCATTTCTTGTTGTTTCCCTTCTTTGAGTTTCTCTTTTAGAAAAAATAGACGCCTTGCTGAATAGATGTCTTGCTGCCCTTTCGGGAAAGGAAAGGAAAAGCGTAAATTAGTAAGGAAAGCTGTTAAATAACAATGTCAAACCACATGAAAAGTTCCAAGAAACAGAATACTACCACATGTCTGATCAATGCTCCCAAAGCCAAGAGTATGGAACCATACTTAAACCTTAGTATTGTTGCACCGAGAATAATATTCTCTTTAATTTGATAGAGACTTAAGTGCACTTGAAGGTAGTCATGAATTAACATTGGATACCTAACTTTAAAGAAGCAGAAAGCACATAATAAATTTGACAAAATATACACACAGGAGAATCAGAGAAAGTATTCATGAGAACATGGGAAATAATGAATTTCGTGTGATGAACAGATGAATACAAGAGTAATCATCCATGGGCAAGACTAAAAACTATTCACAAACAGAAGAAAAAAAATATTCCCACTAACTCAATCAGTTATAACACCAAAAACAGAATTATAAGAAATAAGAACCATAGCAACAGAACATCTAGTCACTCTGGAAATCAATATAGAAAATTCACATAGTTAAATAAGGAGATCCTTAAGTTAAATAAATCTAGCACATGACCCTGATGGTTGTTCATTCCTTGGCATAATCTGAGTAAGCTGCATTTTTATGTTTAGAAATTCACACAGCTAGGTAGCGGTGGTGGTGCATGCCTTTAATCCCAGCACTAGGAAAGAAGAGACAGGGGAATCTGTGTGAGTTTGAGTCTAGCATGGTGAGTTCCAGACAGGCAGTATAAGGATTTCCAAAACTTGCATTCACCTGGAATGTAACTGTCAATCATCCCCCTGGGTGTGGCGATGCAAACATGGGCCCGCCCACCCTTTTAATGAAAGGGCTCACACAAGCCCCAGCCCCTTCCCCCCTTTCTCCTCTCCTCTCTCTCTGCTCCCTTCTGCCCCTATCTCTGCTCCCCGCTTTAATAAACTCTAGTGTGGTACTCCTGGTGTTGAGAATCCATTCATACGCCACGTGCAAAAAACTAACAGGCAGGACTATTACACACACACACACACACACCCCATCTCAAAAAAGAAAAAAGGAAAAAATTCACATAAACATATAACAACAATGAGCAAAAAAGGTGTTAAATGGTTGCACACACCTTTAACTTCAGCATTTGGGAGACACATGCGGAATTGAGTTTGAGGCCAGCTTGATCTACAGAGTGAGATCCAGAACAGCGAGGGCTACAGAGAGAAACCCCATCTTGAAAGACAAAAGCAAAGGAAAACAAAGAAAAATGTAAAAAATGTAAAGAAAACAAAAATGTAAAGAAACAAGAGAGAGGCAGAGAGAGAGAGAGAGAGAGAGAGAGAGAGAGAGAGAGAGAGAGAGAGAGAGAGAGAGGGAGGGAGGACAAAATAAAAGTCCTGGAATGAACTTACTAAGCAGATGGAAGGTCTCTACAAAGAAGAATTGCTAAAGTAACTGAAGAAGATGCAAACTAGAACATGGAAACATGTTTTACAAAGATGAAAGGGAACATAATATTGAGAAATATGAAGTATTTCTAAAAGTGGCTCATTTAGTTAGTTGAAACTCCATGCCATTCAATTCCCTACAATATATTTGACAAAATAGTTAAGAGAAACCTACAACTGAGTAACTGAGGAACCCTAGAAAATGTAATGCTCTTTAGCTATCCCAGTGTGATTCCAGATCAGCCCAACACAACAAACAAAGCAGCAGATCCAGAACCTGCCCAATAACTATGAACAGGGACATACTACCAAAATAACACAAACACATGCTGCAGACTAGAAAAAAAAGGGTACTGTGTAAAATTAAAAATATTCAGGGAAATAAAAATACTGAAATGAAGAGACAGCCTAAAGGGCAGATACATTACCTATCTTTTTATAGTAAAATGGATGAAAACCCAGACCACCAAAAAAATTAGAAAGGAAACAGTGATAATATAACTAAAAAGTAAGCAAATGAATTGAACATACAATGGTCAATAGCAGTTGAAATGGCCAATATGTACATTTTCAAAAGTTTTACATTGTAAATCATAAGAACACATAAATACGTCACTATCCACACTGAAGTTCCTAAATAAATCATGTAAAAAGCACAATATTGACATAAACAGATCTATAACACAAAAGAAAATTGAAGGTGTCATTAAAAGTTTCCCAAATAAAAAAAAAAAAAAAACAAAACCGAGGCCCAGATGGTTTCAGTGCAGGGTTCTACCAGACACTCAAAGAAGAGCTAACACCAATAGTCCTCAAACTGTTCCATACAGTAGAAACTGAAGGAATATTGCCAAACTCTTTTTTATGAGACCACAATAACACTGATACACAAGCCACTCAAAAACGCAACAAAGAAAGAGAGCTACACGTCAATTTCCCTCATGAACCTTGATGCAAAAATTCTCAACAAAATTCTGGCAAACCATATACAACAACATATAAAAAATATCATTTACCATGATCAAGTAGGCTTCATCCCAGAAATGCAAGATGGTTCAACATACAGAAAACTATAAATGTCACTTATCATACAAACAAATTGAAGGAAAAAAACCACATGATCATATCCTTAGATGCTGAAAAAGCCTTTGACAAAATCTAACACTCCTTTATGATAAGTCCTTGAGAGATCAGGAATACAGAAAAAAACACCTAAATATAATAAAGGTGATAAACAAGAAGCCAAGAGACAACATCAAACTTAATGGAGAAAAACTCAAAGCATTCCCACTAAAATCAGGAACTAGACAAGGCTGTCCCCTCTCCCCTTATCTATTCAACGTAGTTCTCAAAAGTTTTAGCTAAAGCAATAAGAGAATGAAAAGAGATTAGGGGGATACAAATTGGAAAAGAAGTGAACCTATCTCTGTTTGCAGATGTTATGCTTGTATACATAAGTAACCCACAAAATTCTTCCAAGGAACTGCTATGGCTGATAAACACCTTCAGCAATGTAGCAGGATACAAGATTAACTCAAAGAAATCAATAGCCCTTCTATACACTAAAGATAGAAGAGCTGAAAAAGAAATAAGGGAAACATTAGCCTTCATAATAGCTGCAAATAGTACTAAATACCTTGGAGTAACTATAACCAAAGAAGTAACAGACCTATTTGACAAAAATTTTAAATCACTGAAGAAAGATATTAAAGAGGATATCAGAAAATGTAAAGACCTCCCATGTTCCTAGATAGGGTAGGATCAACATAGTAAAAATGGCAATTCTACCAAAAGCAATCTACAGATTCAATGCACTTCGCATCAAAATCTCAACACAATTTTTTGCAGACATTGAAAGAACAATACTCAATTTTATTTGGAATAACAGGAAAGCCAGGGTTGCCGAAACAATTTTGCTCAACAAAAGAACCTCAGGAGGTATCACCATCCCCGACCTCAAGTTATACTATAGAGCTACAGTAGTAAAACAAGCTTGACACTGGCATAAAAACAGACTTGTGGATCAATGGAATCAAATTGGAGACCCTGACATTCACTCACACAACAATGAACCCCTACTTTTTGACAAAGAAAGAGGCAAAAAATATACAATGGAAGAAAGTATCTTCAACAAATGGTGTTGGAATAACTGGACGATAGTGTGTAGAAAATTCAAGTGGTTCAAATATAAACGTAAACACAGCTACACTGAACTTGACAGAAAAGAAAGTGGGAAATACCCTCCAATGCATTGGCATAGGTGACCACTTCCTAAATATAATACCAGTAGCACAGACACTAAAAACAACAATCAGTAAGTGGGACCTCCTGAAACTGAGAAGGTTCTGTAAAGCCAAGGACACAGTCAATAAGACAAAATGAAAGCCTACAGAATGGGAAAAGATTTTCACCAACCCTACAAGTGACAGAGGATTATCTCTAAAATATATAGAGAATTCAAGAAACTACAACCACAAACCTTTAATAACCCAATTAAAAAATGGGGTTTAGAAGTAAAAGGGGAATTCTCAGCAGAAGAATTACAAATGGCTTAAAGGCACATGAAAAAGTGCTCAACATCTTTAGCCATCAGAGAAATGCAAATCAAAACAATTTTGAGATACCACCTGACACCTGTTAGATTGGCTAAGATTAAAAACAGATGAGAGCCTATGCTGGAGAGGATGCCGAGTGAGGGGAACACTGCTCCATTGTTGGTGGGAGTGTAATCTTGTTCAGCCACTCAGAAATGATGTATGGTGGTTTCTCAGAAAACTAGAAATCAATCTCTCCAAGGATATAGCAATACTACTTTTAGGCATATACCCTAAAGATGCACATTCGAACCCCAAAATCATTAGCTCAACTATGTTCATAACAGAAATTATTTGTAATAGCAAGAATCTGGAAACAACCTAGATGCCCCTCAACTGAAGCATGGATTAACAAACTGTGGTACAGTACCATTCAGCAGTAAGAAAAAATGACACTATGCCTCACTTCTGCATTGATGCCCTCTGGCAGGGCTATGGGTGAGGAAAGACTTGTTTTAAGGGTCTAGCCACAGGAATTTTAATTATGCTCCAGTAAGTAAATGAGCAGCATGAATGGGCTTTTAATAAATGGGGAGATTATAAGAGTGGGTATGAATCTGAGAGGTCTGATAACTGAGTTTGATGGGGTACATGATGTAAAATAACCAAATAAATATATAAAGAAAAAAAAAAGCACAATGACAACTGAGTTTAAAATACACATTTTCTACCCATAATTTACCTCATATTTAAAGATACAAGAAATAAAAAAAATGAAGTGTCATATTGACAGCAATTGTTAGACCCCAGACTCAGGGTACTATCCTCAAGAAGGGGGGCCCCAAGAACCCAGACTCTAGTCCAGTTGATGCAAATAGCAAGAGGATTTATTTCGTCTGTACAGGTGGGCTTCCTCCCTGCCTCAGGAGCAAGGGAGTAGCAGCAATTAACAATCTTATATCTCTTTTAAAGGCTAAGACCATAAAAATCACCATAGCAACTGGGGCAACACATGATTGGTCACTTTAAAGGTCATACTTAGAGTCATAAGGTTGCTCACAATAGTCATGGGGTTGCCTTAAGGTCAGCTGGTTAGGGGGTTTTTACAACCTGGTGTTGGTCACAGCTATTCTGCTTGGAACTTCTGGTATTTTAATCTCAGGTTCGACTATTATGTCCTATCTGAGTTGATTATGGCTACCTGGGCTGGGTCACTCTGTTTCGTTTCCTGGGACAGACTTCTAGACTTTTAGTTCTTTGTTCTCATGGGGGCTGCTCTGTTGAATACCTGAACTGAATGCCTGGGTCAGGCCCTAGAACCCAAGGTCCTACACAATAAATACTGATGATTATAATTAAAATAGTGGCAAAAATCAAGACAAAAGCATCAAAATACAAAATAACTAATATAAGCAAATGATAAAATGGTTCACTAGATAGAAAATCCTTGATTAACAGGGGTGCATGTCACATAAACCAGAATGCAGACATCCACAGCAGAAGGAATACAAAATACATAAAAAAAAAAATGTGAAAATTGGCACATTCCCTCATGCTCTTTTCAAACACAAGAAGGCAACCTAGATGATCTGTCTTCTCTAAGACTCCAAGCAATTCCTAGCACAATCCTATTGAATATTTTATAAACAGTAATCCTGAAAGTACCAAGGAACAGCAAAGAGCAGGAAAATACTAAGAGGATCAAACCTAGAGGTGATCTCACAGTACATGGGATTTTCATGACAATAGACAATAGGAGATACCCATGGGAAGCCAGTATAGATGGAGCTTAAAGCCTGTATTTGGCCTTTTAGTATAGCCATGTTAGCTTATCCCTTTTCAGTTTAAGAGTTAGCCATGGGGCTGGAGAGATGGCTCAGCGGTTAAGAGCACCGTCTGCTCTTCCAGAGGACCGGGTTTGATTCCCAGCACCCACATGGCAGCTAACAACTGTCTGTAGTTCCAGTTCCAGGCAAACATCAAGACAAATAAATAAATAAAGTTTTTTTTTTTTTTTTTAAAAAAAAAGAGTTAGCCATGTTTATAGGCTTCTATTCCCCTCCCTTTATAGTTAGTCATTTACCAGCCAGGAATAGCTTCAGCTTCCTGATAGAAAGGAACACCTACGTGTGTATTGGAGTTAAGACATTCTACAGATTAGGTTACAGCAACATTTCTCTTTGTTTAAACTATGCCATGAATTCAGGTGGTTTCCTTTGATCCTCCAAGGCAGGTGACTGTCTTCAGGCATCTAACTGATAATTGATAGATTTCCATAGTAACCCTACCGTGTCTAACAACCTCTCCCAAAACAGGCCTAACACCTTTTGACTGTGATCCTGCCCCATTCCAGGCTACATTTCCCCCCCACACACTGAGCCTCTACTTTTAACTGCTGGTCAGAAAAAATAAAAGTTCAGAGCTTTATTGGAATTTCATCTAGCTCTCAATTCTTGTTCCTGTCCTGCATTGTCTGGCCTCCTTTCAGGTTGGGGCATTTAACAGTCTATAAATATACTTCCTGATTCTTATCAAAACTCTGTTAACCTTATTTTCAGGAACGAAGACATTAATACTAAAAGGTAGAGAATGTACTAGAATACTAAAGCTCAAAAATCCAAGAATAAATGAACTTAAAGGCATTAATCTTAACCCTCCTTCTGCATATTAAAATCATAAAATGAAAACAATTTAATATTGATATGAAGACATGATAGATGACGAGAATATGGACATCACTCATATGCATATTCAAGTAAAATGTTATTTGCCTCCTTCTAGTATTAGATCATCTTTCTACATACCTGTTCTTCTTACCTATTATAAGTAGGTTACATTAGGATAATTATTAGATTTTTCTTAGTGGAAGTCCCCAGAATTATTTCTAGTAAAACAGAATGTAGCAAAACTGATTTCCTGTTCCACTTACACATTCACTTGAACCCTTTTCCACATCTTCACCAATCCCTACAACACACCTGCATCCTTGGTTACTGCCTCCTCCTTCTCCATCTTCCAGGGCCCTTTGTTCTGCTGCACAGCTGAGTAGGTCTGTGTGCTCAGTGAGACCTGCAAGTGAGAAAGAGATTCTTTAGAAAGCACCTGGATTGCTAACACATTACTGTGCACAGTAGATAAAGAGAAAACAAAACACAGGATTTTACAAATGATTCCTCAACTGACTTGCAGTGTCAGAATAATGAAAATATTTAGAAAGCATTTTCAGTTAGGATAACTGAAGTCCTTCTAATTACAGCTCATTCACAACTGAGGGGCAGAAACGGAACTAAATGATTGGGATAAGAATAGTGCACACTAGTGAGGCTCTGAATTTATCATAGACCCACAATGATGGAAGCCTCACACCTCCAAAGGGAAACACAGGAAGACAGAACATTTCACAAAGATTTTCTTGTTCCTCTGATGATTTCTCTTAATGCTATGGGACTCATTCACACAAAGCTCCCAGAACACTGAGGAGGAGCAAGGGAGACTGAAACGAAAGCAAACTATTCTCACCCAAAGAAACCATACTGCTGCAATTCTGCAACATCCACTCTCTGTATAAATTCCTTGGAGTTTTGTAAGCTGTATGTGAGCATGCCTATGACAACAATGGACAGCCTATTTCTTTACAGTTTCTTATCTTCTTGCTATTTTTAGGGTTAGACTCTAGTATGTTAAAAGTAAACATAAGGGGAAGCTTTATTAGAGCATTTTCTTGTTTCTTTCATGATGGATAATTTTTACGTTTATAATTTCAGCCCTAGGGAAAGGATTTATCAAAATGAATGCATCTGGGGGGTGGAATTTCCAGTGAAAAGCAACACATGGGGATTATGTATACATGGCATACTTTTACATGGTTTCTCAGGACTACAAATTTTGCAATGTACAGCAAAACAAGGAGTTTGTAACATTTTTTTTTTGTTAATACATTTTGTCCTTATGACTTTTTGTTGTTGTTGTTGAGACAGTTAATGTAGTCCTGGCTGTTCTAGAACTCACTTATGTAGACCAGGATGGCCTCTGACTCACAGAAATATTCCTGTCTCTCTCTCCTATGTGCTGGGATTAAAGGCATGTATCACCTCACTTGGCATTATTATGAATTTTTGGATGTTTTTAATTACAGCATTTTTTCCAATGGCTGGTGATAAGGCTTAGTGGTTACGAGCAGTGAATGCTCTTCCAGAGGAGCAAGATTCAATTCCCAACACACACAACAGCTCACAATTTTCTGTTAATCTATCTTCAGGGGATCTCATGACCCTTCGGGCCTCAGGTATGACCAAGCACCAGGCAAACATGCAGTGTACAGAAATACAGAAATGCAATGCCACCATACACATTAAAAAAACCTTCCCAGTTACTTTGCAGAATTAAATTTTAACATAAACCGTATGATATTTTCTAAGATTTAGAACTTCATTAAAGGCTTTCACAAGTCTCTTATCTTTATGTTTCTTTACTATTGAGATTTGAAAGCAGAGAATTCCACATAAATGCTATGTCACATTATTTATAACAGTATGTTTCTCTCCACTATGAATTTTCCAATGTTCTCTGAAGTAAAAGACTTGTCACATTCTTTACATCTATAATGTCTCGCTCTGATGTGTTCTAAAATATGAGCTATAGGTAAAGAATTTGTCAGGTTTCTCTCCAAGTATGCATTTTCTGATGTGTTTTAAGAGTTGAGTTCAGAGGAAAGATTTGTCACATACCTCACATTTGTAAGGTTTAAACTCTGTAATGCCCTTTAAGTCTTGACTTTTCAAATAAAGGACTTTCCATATCCTTTGTATTTGTGAGGTTTCTCCCCAGTATGAATTCTTTGATGTCTTTTAAAATTTGAGTGCCAAGTAAAAAGAGACCACTATGGAGTGTGGGAGAGTAACAGGCAGGGTATAGCAGGAAACACGTGATCTAAAGGGGGGAATGTCATGAGGAAGGGATTTAATGATGGAGAAGGACAGATATAAACAGAGAAGTAGGGTAAAATAACAGTAAAGATGTCTAAAATGTCATACTATTATTCATCTACCAAAAATGCCTATAATACATATGAGTATGTGCATGCAGATACACACAGAATGAAAACCACATCTGAGCTGATGATGTTCCTTACAGAAACTATAGATTTTCTAACAGCCATAGATTAATGTAGTCCTTATCACTCATCAAAGGAAGTTCTTTTTGTATTGAGGAAATCACAATCAGGCAAATGCAGAGTTGTGATGCTCAGTCCCCACTGACACAAACAATACAATGGCTGTACCACAAGCTCAGGGATCACTGAGAAAAAGGGGGTGAGGACACTGTGAAAGCCAGAGGAATAGTATATTTGCTGTGTGAATGTGTCTGCTAGACATGTCAGAGAAGCTACATGCATGGACTCTTACAGACATGGATGAATAAACATGAGCTGAATAAAGAAAACATCAAGAGAAATGCTAATATGGAAGGGAGAAAATTCACTAGGTCTCAACCCTAGACAAACATTAAGAAATTCTGACAGCTGAAGAAATATCAAATGCTCATCCCTGAAAACATTTAGATTGAGTAGGTTGCAGTTTTATGTTTAGCAATATACCAAATGTATAACGATAAAAGAAAGTTATTAAAAATAACAAACAGCTGTGTAAAGTCAAATTTCTGGATTATTTAGATAAAACAATTTATAATATTTTCTACTATTGCTACTCACATAACTAAACTTAATAGGGTCCCAAGGAAATGGCTCAATGGTTATGGTTATGAGAATATGTTGGTTTTGCAGAGACCAAGTTTCCATTCCTAGAACCCACATATTGACTCACATTTTTCCATAATTACAATTCTAGAACACACATGATATACAGTTGTACACTGTATACAGAAAATATATAAATCTAAATTTAAAAATGAATAGTAAATAATAATCAGTAAAGAGAGAGAACACAATAAGAACTCCTTGAAGGAACTAACTAGGCAGATGTAAAGCCTCTACAATGAAAACTGATTTGCTGAAGAAACTGAAGATGCTAACTAGAAGCTGGAAAGATGATTTACACAAATGAAAGTAGATATAATATTGAAATTTGCAGTATTTCTGGAAGTGGTTTATATGATCAAGTCAAACATCATGACACTTAAACTTCCTACAACATACTTCACAGGAACAGTAAAGAGAAATGTAGAATTTGTATTGATGCACAAATTCCCAGGATACAGAGCAGCCCCAGGAAGATGATACAATGCCTGAGATATCACAGTGTGATTCCAGATGATACTGCAGAGCCACATAACCAACAGCATCATAAGAGTGGAAAAAACAAACAGCCCAATGTACTACAGTAGCAGATCCACAACCTGTCCAATAACAACAATCTAGTCAGTGTCACCAAAATACCACAAACATGTGCTGCAGACTAGATAGCCTCTTCAAACAATGGTATTGGGAAAAGTACCTATCTGTATAAAAAAAAACCAAACATTCATTTAAGTCTCTCTGACCATACAGTGAATCACAGACCTTCACGTATGACCTGAAACAGTGAATCCTGCAAAGAATAAAAAGGAGCAACACTAGATACAAGAGCAGGAACCAACAGATAGTACTGTGTAAAATAAAAACATCCAGGGAAATGATAAATTAAATTAAAAGTATGAAGAGACAGTTTCCACAGTGGATACATTAGCTACCTATTTATAGTACAACGGAAAAACAAAAACAGAATCAAAAATTACAACAAAAGCATCAAAATACAAAACATAGTATTAGCAAATGATAGAATGGTTCATAGGTTAGAAAGGATTTCTCTGTGTAGCTCTGGCTAACCTGGAACTGACTTTATAGACCAGTCTGTGCCTCTGCCTCCTGAATGCTTGGATTAAAGGCATGCACTATCAAGCCTGGCCAATATATTTCCATTTTTTTTTTTTTTTGACTTTTCAAGGCAGGGTTTCTGTCTAGCCAACCTAGACCACTGTACCCAGAAAAACTATCAATCAACACAGATGGAGTAAACAAGATAGTTCATGACAAAACCAGATTTAAACAATATCTATCCACAAATCCGGCCCTTCAGAGAGCACTAGAGGGAAAACTCCAACATAAGAAACCAGAAACACCCATGAAACCACAAACAATTGATAATCCTAGAAAAGAAAGCCCCCCAAAAAGGACATACACACAAGCTACCACCCCCCCCCCAAAAAAGGAAATATCAACCATTGATCTTTAATGTCTCTTAATATCAATGGACTCAATTCACCTATGAAAAAACAACTCTAGCACGATGGATACAAGAACAGAAGCCATCCTTCTGCTGCATACAAGAAACATACCTCAAACAAACAAGAAAAAAAGCCAAGCATGCCCAAGCGCCAAACCACAACCACTGAACAGCTTGGGATCAGAGACACCCTGGACTGACCCTTCGGATCCCACTCCAACTATAGGAACACCTGACTCACTCTTGAGAGAGGGGGGACAAGACTGGATTTGCCAGGAGTGGAGACTGATCCAAGCATTATTGGGTCAGTGGGACCATAGGACTGTCTGCTCCCTGCCCAGGTAGGGGATGGGGAGTTGTGGAGAAGAAAAAATGACCTGATGTGGTGGGAGGGGGAAGGGACCTTGACTAAGGATATACAGGGATGGAAAAAAAAAATTCAGAGGGAAAGCTGAACACAAAGTAAATATATGTGTAGCAATCTGATTTGCATTATCACCCTTGATAAGTCATGCTTATGATTTTTATCTTCTTTATAGTTATTGTTAACTTCTTAGCATTTTAAATTCATTTTACTGTTTTTCTTAATAAATACAAAATAAATAAAGAAAAAAAAAAAAGAAACATACCTCAGCTTCAAAGACAGACACAGGCTCAGAGTAAAGGGTTGGAAAAAGATTTCTCCAATCAAATGGTCCTACGAAAGAAGCTGGTGTTCCCATCCTAATATCTAACAAAATAGAATTCAAACTAAAATCAATAAAAAGAAACCAGGACAGACATTACTTATTCATCTTAGGAAAAATCTACCAAGACTGAGTTTCAATCCTGAATATTTATGCCCTCAACAAAAGGGCACCTACATATGTAAAAGAAACACTATTAAATCTTAAACCTTATATCAAACCTCATACACTAATAGTGGGAGAAGTCAATATCCCACTTTCACCCTTGGATATGTCAACCAGACACAAACTCAACAGAGAAATAAGGGATCTAACAGAAGTTATGACTCAAATGGACTTAATAGATTTATACCAAACCTTCCAACTAAACACAAAGGAATATACATATTTCTCAGTACTCCATGGAACTTTCTTTAAAATTGACCACATACTCGGTCATAAAGCAAACATCAATAGATACAAAAAAAATGGCAATAATTCCTTGTACCGTATCAGATCACTATGGTCTAAAGAGTTTAAAAACAACAAAAATCACAGAACGCCTACCAAGTCATTGAAACTAAACATCCCTCAACCAAAGCACCTCTGGGTCAAGAAAGAAGTTACAAAAGAAATCATAGACTTCCTAGAGTTTAATGAAAATGAATGCACAACATTCCTAAACTTATGGGACACAATGAAAGCAGCCTTAAAGGAAAGTTCAAAGAACTAGATGCCTAAATAAAAAAATAAAGAAATTCCACACAAGAGACCTAACAGCACAGCTGAAAGCCCTAGAAAAATCAGAAGTAAACTCACCTAGGAGTAGACAGTGGGAAATAATGAAATTTAGAGCTGACATCAATATTATTGAACCTAAGAGAATAATGCAATGAATCAAAGAGTTGGTAATTTGAGAAAGTCAACAAGATAGATAAACCCTTATCCAAAGTAACCAAAAAGCAGAAAGTATGCAAATTAACAAAGTAAAAAAATGAAAAGGGGGACATAACAACAGACCTCCAAAAAATTCAGAGGATTATTAGGTCATACTTTGAAAATCTATACTCCACAAAAATGGAAAATCTAGAAGAAATGGACAGCTTTCTGGACAGGTACCATTTGCCAAAGTTAAATCAAGATCAGATTAAACACCTAAGCAGACCTATAACCACAAAGGAAATTGAAGCTGTCATTAAAAGTCTCCCAAATAAAAAAAGCCCAGGCCTAGATGGTTTCAGTGCAGAATTCTACCAAACATTCAAAAAAGAACTAATACCATTACTCCTCAAACTGTTCTACACAGTGGAAACTGAAGGAATATTGCCAAATTCTTTTTATGAAGCCACAATCACCCTGGTACCCAAGCCACTCAAAGATGAAGAAAAGAAAGAGAAGTACAGACCAATCTCCCTTCTGCATATTGATGCAAAAATTCTAAATAAAATTCTGGCAAACTGAATCCAACAACATATCAAAAAAAATCATCCATCACGATCAACCAGACTTCATCTTGGAGATGCAGGGATGGTTTAAAAAAAACCGTGAATGCTATCTATTATATAAACAAACTGGGAAAAAACAAACAACAACAACAACAAAAAACCAAAAACACATGAACATCTCATTAGATGCAGAAAAAGCCTTTGATAAAATCCAATACTCCTTCATGATAAAAGCTCTAGAGGGATCAGGAATACAGGGAAAATATCTAAATATAATAAAGGCGACATGCAGCAAGCCGACAGCCAACATCAAACTAAATGGACAAAAACTCAAAACAATCCCACCAAAATCAGGAGACAGAGCTGTCCTCTCTGTCCTTATCTACTCAATATAGTTCTTGAAGTTCTAGCTAAAGCAATAAGAAAACAAAAAGTTATCAAGGGGATATAAATTAGAAAAGAAGAGTCAAACTATATCTATTTGCAGATGATATGATTGTCTACATAAGTGACCTGCAAAATTCTACTAGGGAACACCTGCAGCTCAAAAACACCTTCAGCAATGTAACAGAGCACAAGATTAACTCAAAAAGATCAATAGCCCTCCTATACACTAAAGATAAAAGGGCTGAGAAAGAAATAAGAGAAACATCACCCTTTACAATAGCTGCAAATAGCAATGAATATCTTGGCATAACTCTAACCAAGGAAGCAACAGACTTGTACAACAAAACTTTAATCACAAAGAAATTAAAGAAGATATTAGAAAATGGAAAGGACCCCCCCACCCCACCCCATGCTCCTGGATACGTAGGATCAGCATAGTAAAATTGGCAATTTTAGCAAAAGTAACTTACAGATTCAATGCAATTCCCATCAAAATCCGGACAGTTTTTTACAGACCTTGAAAGAAGAATACTCAACTTCATCTGGAATAACAGGAAATCCAAGATCACCAAAACAATCCTGCTCAATAAAGGAACTTCAGGAGGCATCACCATCCCTGACATCAAGCTACACTATAGAACTATAGTAATAAAAACAGCCTGGTACTGGCATAAAAACAGACTTGTAGATCAATAGAATCAAATCAAAGACCCTGACATTTACCCACATACCTATGAACACCTGATTTTCGACAAAGAGACCAAAAATATCTGATGAAAAAAAGAAACTATCTTCAACAAATGCTGTTGGCATAAATAGATGGCAGTATGTAGAAGAATGCAAATAGATTCAAATGTATCACCCTGCACAAAACTCAAATCCAAGTGGATCAAGGACCCCAACATAAACTTAGCTACACTGAACTTGATAGAAAAGAAAGTAGGAAATACCCTCCAACGCATTGGCACTGGTGACTACTTCCTAAATATAACACCAGGAGCATAGACACTAAGAGCAACAATTAATAAGTGGGACCTCCTGAAACTGAGAAGATTCTGTAAGGCTAAGGACACAGTCAACAAGACAAAATGACAGCCTACAGAATGGGAAAAGATTTTCACCAACCCTATAAGTGACAGAAGACTGATCTCTAAAATATATAGAGAACTCAAGAAACTAGAGCCCAAAACCCTGAATAACCCAATCAAAAAATGAGGTTCAGAACTAAAAAGGGAATTCTCAACAGAAAAAATTACAAATGGCTGAAAGGCACTTGAAAAATTGCTCATCATCTTTAGTCATCACAGAAATGCAAATCAAAACAACTTTGAGATACCACCTGACACCTGTTAGATTGGCTAAGATAAAAGACACACATGACAGCCTATGCTGGAGAGGATGAGGAGGAAGAGGAACACTCCTCCATTGTTGGCAGGAGTGTTAACTGGGAAAGCTGCTCTGTAATGTAGTATGGCGGCTTATCAGAAAACTGGGAATCAATCTCCCCATGGGCCCAACAATATCACTATTGGACATATACCTAAAGGACTCACATTCGCACTCCAGAGACATTAGCTGAACTATGTTCATAGCAGCATTATTCCTAATAGCAAGAACCTGGAAACAACCTAGATGCCCCTTTTGAGGAAAATTCCCACAGTGGCCTGTTGGAGCTCTAGGGAGCTCACTGAATTAATAACAGCCACTGGGGAACCTTCAAGAAAAGGAACTAGGCCCTCCAAGGATACCCAGCTGTCCAATGACATGGGCAGTATGTAGAGCCTCGAGGGTAGAGATCAGACTGTGTTTCTCTGCATGGACTGGCACTTCGGAGCCCATTCTCCCCAGAGGAACATCTAACCCAGTCTTAACATTAGAATGAGGAAACTGGACATGCCTGGAGTGGATGCAGAGCTGATCCACTTTGGGACTTCTTGTCATTTTGGGGGAGGGGATAGGGGAATGTGGAGGAGGGAGGCTGAAGGCTGACTGGGAGGGACTGGGAGGGGGAAAGGAGGGAGAACAAGGGGATACATAAGGGAAAAAAAGAACTTTATTTTATAAATTGCTGGGAACCAAGGCATGGATATTTCTCCATTCTTATAACTAACATAGCCTTTTGAGGAAAATTCCTTTCTCCCTTACTAACACAATAGCCTTACCCTCTACTCCTTTCTTTTAGGTAATTTATTTAGAACATCTAGTGGTCAGTTAGAATAGTTAGTGGTTAAGTTGCTAGGCAACCTTGCAGTGTACATGACTGCTAACCTTCTCACCTTGCACTACAGTCAACCACCTGGCCCCTGCACCTTGCCCATTCACCTTTTCCAGAACAGGAAGTCCCGTTTAAAAAGTATATAAGCTTGTGGGTGAAAATAAAATTTTGCAGCCTGATCAGAATCCTTTGTCTGGCTGTCACCTTGTGTCTCCTGTTCTTTCATTCCTCCCTACAGGTTGGTTCACCCCGTTAAAGTTCCAAGGGTTGAGGCAATAAATAAAAACAACAACAAACTGATTTCATGGCCCACTTCCACATTCACATAAACCCCTTGCCATTCCTTCACCAAACCTGAATCCTTAGCTGCTGTCTCTTCTCTCTTCACTTTCCAGGCCCCTTTGTTCTGCTGCAGAGGTGAGCAGGCCTTAGTGATCAGTTAACCCTGAACGTAAGAAAGACATTCAGTAAGCACCTGGATTTCTAACATAGTACTGTGAACAGGATCCTACTTAGTCTTAAGAATAAAATCCTTACTAATTATTATTAGTAAATGGGATAAGGTTGTATGAGGTTCTGAATTCATTAAAGACCCAAGATGATGAAGCCTTACACCTCCCAAAGGAGCACACACAAAAAAGAGAACATTTCTTGCAATTTTTTTCCCTTTGAGAATTGTCTTTACTCTGTGAGATTTGAGATTCATTCACACAAAGCTCACACACTTGCAGAGTAATTTTCCAAGAAACCCTAAGGAGGAGCAAAGGAGAGTGCAGGCAAACTATTCTCACCCACAAAAATCTGCATTGATATATTGTGTATCTAATAAAGTTTTCCTGAAGATCGGAGGTCAGTCACACACGTCTTTTGAAGAACCAGAAAGTGATAGTGCTGTGCAGAGAAATGTTTATAAGGCAAGAGGAAATAAGAGTTCAACCCTTCCCTTTCATCTGAGGAGGTGGCTGGTGATAAGTGGCTGTGGCTTGTTCCTCTCTGATCTTTCAGCTTATCCCTAATATCTAGCTCCAAGTTTTTCTTATAAAACCAAGTAGAATTCATGCAATAAAACTACACTGCTGCAATTCTGCAACATTCTGTCCCTGTACAAAGCCCCTCTGAGCAGAGGCCAGGCACTGTCTCTCCTCTCGGGGGAAGTGCACACAGTCACACTACTGGCTGTCAACAGACCACAAAGTAAAAATCAAAGTTTTAAATGGTTGTGTTGGAGCACACCTTTAACCTTTGCCCTCAGGAGACAGAAGTGTGTGGAACTTATTGTCATGTTGTGTTATATATATGTACATATATATATATATATATATATATATATATAAATTTTTTCCCCCAAGACAGGGTTTCTTTGGGTAGCCCTTGCTTTCCTGAAACTTGCTCTGTAGGCTGGCACTGAACTCACTAGATCCACTTGCCTCTCTAGTGATGGAATTAAGAGCATGTGCCACAACCACCTAGTTCATAAACCCTCTTCTGTGAAAATACTGTGACTAGACACCCTCAAACATACTGGGCTTTCCAGACTACCAGAGGGAACACAAAAAACTCAGCACAGGGGCTGGAGAGATGACTCAGCAGTTAAGAGCACTGACTGTCCTCCCAGAGGACCTGGGTTCAATTCCCAGCACCCATATGGCAGCTCACAACTGTCTGTAATTCCAGTTCCAGGCAAACCCCAAGGCAAATAAACAGAAATCAAGTTTTTTTTTTAAAAAACAAACAAACAAAAAGCTCATCACAGAAAGCGACATTTTGTTGTCTTTTCTGTCTCCTCCCTCTCTCCCCACCACCAGGCTGGCCTCAAACTTATTGAGACTTGTCTGTCACTCCCTCCTGAGTGCAGGAATTCAAGACCTTGCAAAGACACTTTTCAAAATTTTGTATTCACAGAGTGCACAATGTCAGATAAAAAAAAAAAAATGATGGCTATAGTTTGCTTTTAAATGTTAATGTTTACAACCATACTTGTGGAACCCGAAAAAAAATATTTTCAGATTCAATCAAATCTGCAAGCATTCCTCTCAGGACTATTATTTAAAAGGTCTCGGGGTACGCCAACACTCCAGGTGCATATAAGTGGTTTAACACGAGTGGATAATTGTGAATTTCAAGAGTCTCCTATCCACTATAGCAAAAACCAAAACAAACCAAAAAACTGTGTTTGCAAACATTAACAGATAAATTCAAATACTGTACTAGAGTATTTTGATAAGATTAGTTTAGCAGGGGCTGGAGAGATGGCTCAACGGTTAAGAGCACCGTCTGCTCTTCCAGAGGACCCGGGTTCAATTCCCAGCACCCACATGGCAGCTAACAACTGTCTGTAGTTCCAGTTTCAGGCAAATAAATAAAATAAAGTTTAAAAAAAAAAAAGATTAGTTTAGCAACTAGAAGATTAATGAAAAAAGAAATCAGCATTGGTCCAGGTCATATATCTAAAATTTACCGACAAGGTAAGACATCCACAGTAGAATGTCAGGGCTGGCTTCCCTATGAACAGCAGAGAAACTGCTCACACCCCAGTTCCTGTGTCCCAGCCCCGCAGCTCCTCTGACCTGGGAGGGTCCAGGGCTGCCGGGCTGCGGTTCCCGCCTCTGCTCTGCTGACGGTGACTTTCCCAGGCCGCCCCGCGCGGCGACAGCGGCTCCAGGGAGTTTTCAGGTCCCAGCGACACCCGCCGTGTTCTCCGCACCCAGGTCTGCACCACGCGTTTCTCAGTGTTTAGAACCTTGAGCACACCTAGGAGGTTCCCCAGCTTCCGCTTACGTCACTGACTAAATTCGCCCACACTTTACTCTTTCTCTAAGCTCAGCCAATGGGCCACATCATCCCCAGTAATGTTTCCGGTTAGTTGCCCAGCCTCACCGAGATCTGTCCGCCCACTCTGTGTTCACGCTGTCTTCCACACAGCTCAGCTGTCACGTGGCTCTGCACAGCCTCCGCACATGCTTGTTGACAGCCTAGACCAGAACTGGTTCTGGAAGGAAGCAGTATCCCAGTATCTGACTCTTTTATCCTGTGTTTTGACCACTTCGTTTTGAAATTGTTCATTCTAACGTCTCATTTTGGGATTATAGTTTCTGGCCCATAATCTCATATAGAAGAAGTCAACAATCACTGGAAATCCTGACGCTGGCGTCCATACCCCAAACACAAACTAAGATAAAATATTACTGCCCAAAGTCAGCATTTTCATAGCTGTATCCCCAAAGAATACAATGTAGATAAAGTATGAGAAACAGAAACACACACCCCACAGGTATTATTTTCAATGAGGCTAAAGTACATAAAGAGGAAGTAAGCCCCTGAAGTCAGGGAGGACAGGAACAAAATGATCGAAAGAAAAGAAAACACAAACAAATGGCTTGTCCACGAAGAATGAGGACAATCCAGACTATGAAAACTGAATTCAACAAGAAGTTAGCAAGACCAGAGGAAACTGAAACTGAAGTGAAGCCAGAAGTGAAAAACACAATAAGCATAACAGCAAATCAATGAAAACCCTCAACACCAGAATAGATCAAGTAGGAGACAGAAGATCAGGGCTTGCAGAGAAGAGGATCTGCATCACTCAGTCAAATAAGATTTAAAAAAAAAAAAAAAAAAAAAATCCGATGCTCCATGCAAGCTGCACTAGTAAAATGTGAAAGTTAAATTCCAACTGCATCTACTACATTGATACAAACCATTCTAAAAGTTGCAGTAACTGGCTCCATTGAGAACATTCCTAGGAAGCTGGATTATCATTTTCTTCATGATGCAAATGAAATGACACTAAGAGCCATCTTTAATCTTCTCTCACAGTTCTCAACAATTAACAGTCAAAAAGCTGGAATTCCATGATTAGCAACATAAACATTTGGTGGGGAAGACATTTTAGGAACTCTGGATTTCAAAAGGAAATAGATGTCTCTTGAAATTTCTGGTCTAAACAGTAGTGACAGGCTAGACTTGAATTCTTCCTTTGCTATACTCCTTTTTACCATAGAAGATGATCTTACCGTTTTGCTGACTCAGAAATGAGTCTGTTTTCTGGGAATGTTATAGGTCCTTATAGATAAAAGATAGAACATTGTGGTGATACGTTATATATTTAGTAAAACCAGTCTGGAATATCAGAGAACAGACCCACCCATAGTCAATTCAGGAGGGTCAGAGAGTGGTAAATTATGCCTTTAATCCCAGCATTGGGAAAGACAGGAGTGGTGACCTATGCTTTAATCCCATAAATCCAGATACAGAGATCTTTCTGTGTTTCTATGAGTTCAAGGCCTAACTGCCAAATAGGAGTAACTCACACCTTTAACTTTAACCTGGATGTAAAACAACTGGTATTTAAGGCAGGTATAAAAAGATTATTCAGTAGAAGCTACCGGAGGAATGAGGCTGAGAGAGCTGGAAGATAGCTGAGTGAGATTTGATTGTGGTCTGTTCCCTCTCTCTGCTAGTCTAGCTTTTCCTGATATCTGGCTCTGAGTTTCATTTAATACAACCAGAATTTGTGCAACAGAACATTCTTTTTAAATATGCAGTAGTGAATGCAGATACCAGATGCAGAAAATAAGGAAAGTAAGCAAATCCAGCCATAAACAAGTCAGTTGCACCTTCCATCTATGGCTTTAGGCACATGAAAGAAGAGGAGATGCTGGGAGCTAAAGCCTGTATTGGCCTCTAGTATAGCCATGTTAGCTTAGCCGTTTTCAATTTATGAGTTAGCCATGTTTATAGTCCTCCATTCCCCTCCTGTTAGTTGTCTATTTACCAGCAATTATGTGAGTGATTCACCCTAGGTTGCCAAGAATAGCTTTATCTTCCTGTCAGAAAGAAACACCTATGCAAAATAACCTGCAGTTAAGACATTCCACAAATTAGGTTGCATACCTTTCCCAGAAGATGTCCCTCACCCTGCCCTACCACTTCCTTCTTTACTATATAAACCCCTTGAGAAAACCAAAATATCTGCAGTTTATCTTGCTGTCATGTTCTTTGTGTCTCTTGCCCCTTTTATTTCTCTAGGTCTTGGGTCCCATTTGGGAAGGAAATAAGAAGGGGAAAAGTGGAAATGGGCAGGACCTACTATTCTCCAGACTGCACACATTTGAGTGAATAATCTGTAACCCAGAGTAACTGTACTCACCCACACTGGGCTCACTCCAGAGCAGCTCTGGCCACATCAGTCTAGGAAGGGGAGAGGCTCACAGGGCTGCACACTTTACCCCTCAACTTTGACTATGGATGAAATTTATGAGAAGGGGAATCACTGTGTTTAGCTGTATCTCTTCTGATGAGTCCACCAGGCCCCAACACATAGCTTCAAACTCAGTTTCACACATGGCTCTTGTAAATATCGGTGGGTGATTCTCCAAAGAAAATTGACAGATATGAATGAAGCAGGATCCTAATTACTCTTAACAATATAAACCTGGCATTGGATATCAGGGTGAAATCTAAAAGATCAGAGAAGCAGGGCAGCCAGCCACCAAAGATATCTTACCTTTAGGAATCCTTAGACTAAATTGGGGTGGGCTGGGGGTCCTGTTTTCACCTCCTAGTGCTGAGATTAAATATGTGAGCCTCCCCTGCCTCGTTCAGTTTCTCTTTTAGACTGGTTCAAACTTATGATCCTAGGGGTGGCCTTGAACTCCTGATCTTTCTGTTTCCTGCTCTCAACTGCCTGACTTCTATGATTAACCAATGACTAGCTCCACCCTCTAATCTCCATGCAATTTGTCAGAACAGAAACAAGCATATGAACACTAGAATGAGATTTGTCAGGAGAATGATTCTGAGTTGTAGGAAAGTAAATGTGAGTGGTATGCTTATACAAGTGAAACTGCAATAAAAAAGTAAAATGTTTTTTAAAATGGCCAAATGACCAAATAATATATATCTCTCTCCTTCCCCCCTCATTTCCTCACTTCTTCCCTCTCTCTTTTGAGACAGAATCTCACTATGTAGAACTAGCTGGCTTAGAAATCACTATTATAGACCAGGCTGGCTTTGAACTCAGCGAAATCTGCCTGTGTGTGGCTCCCAAGTGCTGCAATCAAAGGTGTGTGTCATCACTCTGAGACATCTTTTCTTTTCTTTCTTTATTTCTCCTTTCCTTTCTTTCTCTCTTTCTTTCTTCCTTTCCTTCTTTCTTTCTTGTTTTGTCTCTTTATCTAGTTTTGGTGTCTGGTAATACTAGTTTATTCAGAGTCTGAACATCTCCCTTTCTTTTCTACATCACATAGATTCATTATTGATTATTTTTTGAAAATCTGACAGAATTTTATAATATTCAGTCTGCTATTTGCCCTAGCCAGTGGGATCTTCAACATGGACCTGAAGAGAGGGGGCAAAACAAATGTGGAGCAAGAACACAAACAAACAGAGGGCAAGACAAAAACTTTCTGATCAAGCCTCTAACTTCATTTTTTAGCCAGCAGTTAAATAGGGACTAAAGACATTGCTTCCGGTTTCGCCACCGGGACCGGTGCTCTCTGCGGCGTCCCAGTGCACTCTGGAGCAGGA
>PVIH01016623.1:33537-45038 GCA_004025045.1 Sigmodon hispidus
GCACTCTGGAGCAGGAGCAGCTGAACTCTGCACCTGGCCACACCCACAGCTCCTGCTGCTGAGGGAATCTGCAAGGCTCCCCACTACGACCTCGAACTGAGCGAACCAACAACTGCAGGGGTCTCTGAAAGACAGAATCAAACCCTGACCAGAGAGGTGACAGGAGACACACAAACCAAAGTGCCACAACTGACCAGGACCCATCTAATCGCGAACCACTGAAGCCATGGGCAAACGTCAGTGCAAGAAATTACATAATAATACAAAGGGCAATATGGTAACTCCAGAAGAGAGTGGCGATCTTACAAATAATTTTGATATGTAAGAGTTATGGGGGGCTCAGTCCAGTGTGAATAGTCCTTTCCTTGGGCAGGTATTCCAGGTCTAAAAAGAAAGCTAACATATCTGAAGAGATGGCTGAGCAGTTAAGAATACTTGTCAGTTCAGAGTTCCTGGGTCTAGATCAACATGAAGGTTCACAACCATATGTAACTCTAGTTCCCTTAAATTCGCTGCATTCTTCTGACTTCCAGAGGTGCCAGACACTCATGAGGTACACATACATGCATCCAGGTAAAAACCACATACAAATAAGTCAATCTATTTTTTTTCCAAAAGCTAAGTGAGCACAGAGCTAGATAGCAAGCCAGCAAACAGCTTTTTCCATGGCATAGCTCAGACTTCCTGTGCTTGATGATGGACTGTAACCTGTAATATGCAACAGTCCTCTCCTAAACTGAATTTGGTCGCATGATATTATTATGACAGAACGAAACTAGGACATTCAGGCATTCACTTATTTACTGTGTATATGTATGTATGTATATAAGCATGTATGTATGTAGGAACACACATGCCACAGCACAGGACTGGAGGGTCAGAGGATAACTCAAAGGCATTGTTTCTTTCCTTCTACCATGTGAGTCCTGGGGATCTAACTCAGGTCATTAAGCTTGATGGCAAGTGCCTTGACCCCCTGAACCATTTTCCTGGTCCCATTCAATTTCATTTTTGTTTGCCAAATCGTACTTTAAAAATATCTATCAGTAAGTTTAAATTGAGTTTACTTCAATAATTAAACTTGGAAGTATTGAGTGATGTCATACAAAACTACTCCCTGAACCAAGCTGTCTCTACCTTCATGAGATCATCTGTGCTTACTGTGCATGTGGCCTTTGAACTGTTGACATTGCCTCCTAGAAAGAGGGGTTGGGAGGGTCATTATACCTTACCAGAGTGCCCAGACACCCATTTGTGTGTGTGTATGTATGCAATTCTACACTATTTGAGTGTGGCAAAGTAGGTCTTAGAAAGGGTTTCAAAAGTATATGGGCCTGGGGAGGTTAATTGAGAGGAAGCCAACTTACACAGCTATCATAAAGCCACCACTCATGCTGGGTGAAGGGTTTTCACTGTGCCTGCTTTAGAGTCACCCTCTCTTCTGTCCATAACCCCTTACTCATCCTCTGTAAGTAAGTCTGATCAATTCATTGGTTCTCCAGGGTGAACTGTGACAGGTCATTTGTTTGTCATTCTGACCTTATCAGAAAAATGAAAGCCACCTCCACATCTAGTGTGAAGTCTGGCAACAATGGGTCACATGGCAATATGTAAAGACTGGCAGAAAGGATTGGATCCAAGCCTCAAGTTGGCAATCACAGGTACCTGTTACATCTGTTATAGGTGTTTCCTTAGCTCAACCCTTAAGATGCTGCCTGTCTTATGTTGCTAGATGCAGGACAGCCTTGTTAGATCATTTTTAAAGGTATGTTTTATGTTACTTTGTATGTTTGTGTAAATATATTAATGTATGTATATGTGCCATATGTGTTCAGGTGACCACAGAATCAAGAAGCCTCAGGAACTGGAATTATAGGTGGATGTAAGCTGCAGAATATGGATGCATGGTACAGAACCTAGGTCCTCTTCTGTAGCAGCAGGTGCTTTAAACATTGAGCTACCTCTCCAGTCTTCATTTGTATGCATGTGTGTGTTTGTATGTGTGTTCATGTGTGTGTGTTTGTATGTGTGTGTGTGCATGCTCGTGTGTGTGTGTGTGTGTGTGTGTGTGTGTGTGTGTATGTGTGTGTTTGTATATGCCCACACAAGGCAAATTAGAGTTATTTCATCGGCATCACAGTAAATATACACAGGAATCTGTCTACATCCCCACTCACTAGAAATTTTTATTCTTCTTCATTTAAATTCCTCTTAAGGAGATAAAATATTAGCAGGATATAAAGTAATATTGTTTGTCAATTGCTTTCTAAATTTGGAAGTAGTCCAGAAAACCCTGGAGGCAGTTAAACCCCACCACAGTTAATCTGCAGACTATCTAGTCCATGTGACTGCCCCCCCCACTGCTGATCTTTTCATGTATTCTTTATAAGGAATCCACTGAACTTTAATTAATATGAAAAATTCAGGTTTTCATCTGATTTAAATGTGACTGACATCACGCTGCTTCTAAAAGAGGAACAAAGTACAAGCATGGGGGTGAAAAGAAAACTCAAAACCTGGTGCCTGCCACTGTTTTATGTCCCCACTGCCAACATCACTAGCATTTCCATGAGGCACAGGAGAGACTCATCTGTCACATCTTCTATAAAAATCTTCATGTCAGTATGCATAAGCTGGTTCACACTTAAAATATGTTTATACACTAGAGTGGACAAAGTCAGTTCTCTGCCAAATGAATCAGCAATCTTTAATCACAAATACCCCAGAAAGAAATGTCCAGAGTGGTAGTAATGTAGTTGCTTTGGGTTTATGATCAAAAAAGATTTGTGTTGTCAAAAAGAAAGAACACACATACACACATACACACACACAGACACACACACACAGTGGTATGCATCTACCATGTGTGTATCCATTTCTCATTTTCAAAAACTTAATGACATCAGGTGTAAATGAGTTCTTAGAAGCCAAGTAGGACAGAGTGCCTTTCTGTCTGCTCTCAGCCATCATCATTCTGCTTCTGTCCAGCAGATTCCTCTCCCACATGTATACTCATATTACATGTTGTAGGTTGTGTGTGTGTGTGTGTGTGTGTGTGTGACAATTTTGAGACAGCCTCTTCCCAAGATCAATGTTGATTCTGCATTTTGTGTCTTCTAAGGAATAGAATATAATCCTAGTGATCCAGGAAAGACAAAACAAGTGGCTATAAGAGAAGACTGACTCATTTCATTTCCATGTCTTGCCATTCTACTTCTAAAAGTTGTAGCTGTCAATTAAAAATGATAAGACTCTGTCTCTCTAGCTCTGTGACTTGTGAAGCTGGTCCTCCTCTTTACTAAGTCTTTTCATAAGATTTTAGGATCAAGTGATTCTTGGAAAAGAAGAAAAAGCATTTCATCACCTTTCCAGTGGGCTCAAATGAAAGCTGCAAAGAGAATCATGCACAGCTCCAGGAGAACCACTGGAGAAGGACCAAGAGGGAAGCTCTGGGAGGGATAACATGGGAGGTGGCTTACACACCAATGCTCCATTGAGGTACCTTACCATATTAAATAGAAAAGGTCATCAGTGTCTGGCCAGCTGTGCAGCTTTTATTGGGAAAATATTGACCTTTTCCTTTTCTTTGTTTTTAAGCTTTTCCTCGAACTGGTTAGTTCAGTAATATATATCTGAGATCTTTTGATTAGAAAACACTACTTAAAATTAGGGTTTTGTCTTTATTCTAGCCATGGGCATTATGTTAATTGCTTTATGTACACCTGGCTCTATTAACCAAGATTCCAGACAGGGAACCCTGTAACTATGATTATAGAAAGCTGGACCCCTGGAAATCCTAAATTTAAGAACAAAGATCACAAAAGTAAATCTTTTAAAAGCTGAAATTTTCTCAAGATGACTTGACTTTAATATGAAATATCTCAACTGATTTTCTGACCAGGAACAGTTTCAGCCCTTTTATTTCCCTTGGAACCTCTGATAGGTTTAAAAAAGGACCTTTCCACATATATACATACATATGTGTGTGTATACATATATGTGTGATATGTGTATGTGAAATATGTACACATACATGTGTGCCACTTAACTAATTGTATTTTAAATAAGCAGAATTGAAATAGTTTGATTCTAATACAACTAAGAGTAACATGATATGATCCTAGTAAGTCAAGAGAGCATGAATTGGAGGTGACATAAAGCATGGTCCATCATTATTAATTACAAGCATCATGAGCCAAAAATGGAAAGGGTACTTGCATTATTTCTTACATATTTTTGCATTTGTTTTGGCAAATTGTGATTAATGTCATCCCATATTTCTACCAACATTTTCAAGATCTAGAGGTACGAACCTATTATTTTAGGGGCTGGAGCAGTTATGCAAGTCTTTGGATTCCTGCTATTTTGGCATATCTTCTGGATACAAGCACTCAACTATAAGCCCTATTCAAGGGTGCTTGCATGGAGAACAGATTTGGAAGCCACAGAAGTTTTCCTTTCAAAGTAAAGAACCAGCAATATGAAAGCCATTGTATTTTTTTTTTTTTCTAATGCAAAGACCAGGCAGGTTCCTGGCTCATTATAGAGGAGTCCTATTCAGACTCTGGGTTTTCCTTCTATAATTCAATGATCTGTTTGAAGTTATTAACTGAGTCTTTGTGTGGCCCTTTGGGAGTCTGAGTACAAGCAATTAACATAAGAAACACTTAACATCTCACTCTGTCTTTCCTGAGTAATAGATTGCCCTTGGTCTCTGACTGTGGAGTCACATGCCCTGTGTTAGCACCCATGAAATATGGCAGCTTTCCTTCTTTTCTTACAAGTAGGGTAAAATCTTAGCTCCTTTATTGGTTTTGATGGTGTGCATTTAAACTGGTGATGTGGCTTAGTATTTGGAGTGGAGTTCCATTTGCATGAATATTAGATAGCAGAAATATTTTTTATATTGATTTATCTGAAACTATAAATGAGCTGCTGTATTAACTTATACCCTGGAGAGATATAACCAAATATCTATTCATATCACATAGGACACGAACAATAGATGGAAGAAAGGGTTTTACCCAAAGTTAGCTTGGCATACTAGTGGGTTTATTGGGTTTACTTCCTGAGCATGAGTCAAGGGTTATTTACTGCAATAAAGGTAATCCTCAAATAGCCACATTACTACAAAGTTATACCCGACTATTGATGAGCATCTCATAGAAGTTGTATCATGGAGTATTCACTCCAGATTCTCCCAAGACTACTTGCACCAGGAAATGAAGGTAGCAAAGAATAATAGATGGAATCTCAGGTGAGAACTCTAAGATGTTTTCATCTTCTATTTCCTAGTATCAATAGCTCCATATGATTACAAGAGAGCTGGCTGTCACTTCATTGTTTTGTTCTATTAGTTGCTATGGTTATCTGGCAGAGGCAGTATCTAATCCAAGATGGCAGCAAGGGAATGATAGTGTTATGCAGGGTGGAAAAGTTCACACTTTAATACCAAGTCTGATAGTTTGAGTGAGAATGCCCCCCCCCAGAAGGCCAAACCTTTTCATTTTTCCCAGTTGGTAAAACTCTGGGAAACAATGAAAAGGTCTGGCCTTGTTGAAGGAGGTATGGCTTTTGAAGTTTCAAAAGATTCACTGGATTCCCAGTGCGCCCTGTACCTTGTACTTATGGTTCAAGGTGTGAGTTCTCAGCTGCTTCTGGAGCTAGGCCTTCACTATTCCATCAGGGACTTTAAACCTCTGGAACTGTAAACCACAATTTAATGTATTCCATTCTAAGTTTTCCTGGTTATGGTATCTTATTATGGCAATAGAAATGAATACACTAGGAACTGACAAAGTAACATTATCAACCAAATGTAGTCCAATTTTATGAATAAAGATCTTTTGAACAGAGGAATGTACATCATATAGATATTATCTGTGGCTGTTTTTATACTAAACAACATAGATTAAATGTTTGGTTGTACCTTTTATAAACAAGAAAACAATCAAAAATTCAGTCTCTCATGAAATCAGTTGATTTAGGCATATTTGGAGTAGAACTAGAAGATAAAAGTTATTACACCACATGATAAAAGGGAGGCTAGTGATGAGAGAGTTAAGTCAGTCTGCAAATTGTCTACCATGTAAAAATGCTGGGCATAGTGGTATCTGCTTGTAATTCCTGCATCGGGAGGAAGAAACAGGTAAAACCCTATAGTTGCCAAATGCTTCTGAAGCCACAATGGAATATGCAAATCCCTTATCTCATACTCTCATCCTTCCTACCTTATATTATAGTATTTATATATGCACGATTTCTCCTGAAAGACTATAAATGTCTTAGGATAGGATCCATATCTTTAAGCAGTTTAACAAACTGTAATTTCCATGCTCCAACTTTGAGGATAATGAATTACACTTATGGAATCCAGAAATATTTTTATAAAACTAAGAACCCTTTTTCCATGCTGTCTTAACTTCATAGAGTTGTAGGGCAGAGGACTAATTAGCATTCTCACTCACTAGTAAACCTACACACTTATCCATTGGAAGCCAACTTAGTCTCCTGAGACATCTTTGGTTCCCTCTTCTGTGAACAGGGTGTGGTTGCTCTCCCATGCTCTGCAGCACCCACCCGTTTGATGCTAATATCACCCCATGTATTCACAATTCTGATTTTCTTCCTTCCCAGCCATCGCTGACTGTGCTGTTCACACTTTCAATAAGAGTATTCTATTCTTTTCCTGGGCCATCTCATTAACATATTTAACACTTTAGAATAAGGAGATGCAAAGCCTGATCTAAATCTTTAAGATGTGCTAATAATAATTTTTCAGGCAAATCTCATTATTTCTCTATGCTTTCAGAACAGTCCCACTCTAAGGTAATTATAATATATGCCAGGGGCTGGTCCAGCACTCTAGGGTCTCAGACAAAGGCTGGCACCTGTTCAGAGAAACTAGCAGCTTAAAAGAGGACAAAGGACCCAGGAAGAGGACTGTTGGTAGTGCTTGGTATACACTGTGTTTTTATCATTTCACTCTGAGTCATTTAACTTTACTCTGTCCTTAAAAGACACTATCAGAAAAGTAAGACTTTTAAAGCTAAGAAGGTAAGAAGTTAAAAAAAGTCTGCATGAACAGCTATACAAAATGAGGTAGAAATTAAAGAACAATGATGAGGTAGGCCTTTCATAGAGGTCAGAAGTTACAGAATTTAAACGGAAATAGCTCCTTAACTGTTATATATGTTTATTTAGATATTAGTCTAAGGAAAATCTAGAAGTCACTAGATTGATATGCAACTTAAAAACTTACACTTGTAGGGTCCAAATTTACTTTTTATTCTAGCAGCCAAAGGTTTCCATTAATTTCATGCCTAACAACTTCAAAAACGAAAGAAATAATGTTGCATGCATTTCTTTTTAAGTTTTGCTTATGTGTTTATTGTGTGCAATTTTGTGTGTTGCAGGGAATGCCTTAAATGGCATTGTGAGGGGCTTATAGGACAGTTTCTAGTATTGTTTCTCAGGTGCTGTCCACCTTTACCCTCTATGTAAGGCAAGTCTCTCACTCACTACACAATTAGGCTCCTGGCCACAAATCCCCAGGGACCAGCTCATTTCCACTTCCACAACAATGAAATTATCAAGTCACTCATGAATGTTATTTTGAGATGACTGCAGGGTCACATTTGGGTTGTTATGTTTATAAGGCAGGGACTTTACAACTGAGCCTTCTCTCCAGTCCTTCTATTTCTTTATAAGGAATTTTTACCCGACTCTTGCCTGCCTCCAAATTCTAAAAAAGTAAAACTATTTTTAAGAGAATAGCAAATGAGGTATGTGTCTTTGCAAGACTTCTAGCGTTTTAGGCTTCAATAAGCAATTCAGCGTCAATGAGAGAGAAGTGACTGTGTTTATGTCTGACAATCTACTAAACTGCCAGTTACTTAAAGTACACAGCCATGCACCTGTATCAGTTACTAATGTATCCGAGCAGTCTGTGGGATCCTTTCTGAGTTAGGATCATGGATTCATGTGTTTTAGTATTAAAGACTTGAAAACTAATTGGACATCTTAAAGCTACTCTGATATCTACAACCCCCCTCATTCTATTTCAAAATCATCAGATTGACTCTGGTAAGTACTTTTGTTGTTCACAGTATGTCTGGCATGAGGATGATTCTAGGCCAGATGTCAGCTCTGAACATGACACCATCATTGGACACATTCATTCTGTTAATCAACCTATTCATATCCAAAACAAGTATCATCTTTAATCCTAGGCATGGTCCTTGTATTTCTAGATGCTTCTCCCTGTTTCTAAGAGTTGAAGTCCATGACTGACATTTCTTTCTCTTCAATGTTCTTATCTATTCTATTCTGCGTTCTATGGCATGTACCTCATTTCCTTTCCCCATTTCCTATCTTCATCTTTATTTTGACCATACATATTTGTGCTTTGAGCAGTAAGTTCTAAGTGATCTTAAACTTTGAGTCTATCTTTCCAGATCTAGTTCTGTTAGACACACTCCATTTAAATACCTTGTTCCAAACAATTCAGTAATTTTCTCTTCCCATATTTACAAGGACAACCTTTCTGAAAATTTACTTTGATCAACTAGAGACAAGCTCAAGACCTATTTCTTCTCAGCCACTGATTTCCTCATTTAAAAGTGGAAGGATTGAAATTGTTTCATATTAAACAATGGATTCCTTGTTACTCCCAGCTTATTGACAGCACAGGATCTTTGGACACTGTTAGAATTTAGGCCTTTTTAAAAACTCTAGTGCCACCAAGGGAGGCTTTCTACAGAATAATTGGATGCAGAACCTCATGGCTCAGGTGGTATGGACCTACTGTCAGGCAACAGAGTTACCCTTCCTTTTCTGCCATTGGCCTCCTTTTGACATCAACCCAGGTGTTGACATTTTGATATCTAATTCAGATATGACACGTGACATTTGCTATCTAGTTCAAATATGACATCTTTTACTATCTTCTCTATTTTCACTAATTTTACATGAGTGACTCATTTCTTAAACCTCATGTCATTTTATGCATAACTTTCTCTGTGCATATGACCTTCTGCCTCATTTGTTAATATGTTGAGTGTTCCAGGCTAATTCCCTCTTCAATGTTTCAAAATCTTCCAAAGAAGGCCAAATGCCTCATTTCACTCAGGCCCTCCTTCTCACCTCCACCTCACTGATATAGATCCTGAATACAAAAATATTTTATAAATGCCGATTAAATCAGCAAACAAATGAAAAACTAAGGAAGCAGTTTTAAAATCTCATATCTGACTTGTTAGTTAATATTTTTCTATACATTAATAAAGATAACAAAATTTTATAATTTACTTGTAATTATAAAATACCCTAGCAATAAATGACAAAAAATACAATGTAACATTGACCCATCTATTAGTAATTAAGCTATAGAATTTCATGGACTATTCCTGAGAGGGGCTTAAATTTTTAAAAAAAATACTTTTTATTCCCTGACAGTTTAATATATTTCTAAAATGTATACTGATCACATCCATCCAATGCTATCTCTCTTAAACTCTCTCTAGTGACACTTAATCTTGCTACCAACTTCATGTCCTCTTAGAAATATATTATTAATACTCCTTTTAGTGCACATAGTGCTGCTCATATTACATGGGTGTTCAGTAGTCACTGGGGCACAAGCAATCTACCAATTGTAACAGGCCTGGCAAAAATGAAGCTCTTCTGGAAAAAAAAAAAAAAAGAATTTCAACAGAAATCTCATGCTAGGAAAAGGAAAGGCTCCAGGCAGAGGGATATTTTACTCCAGGAAGAAGATTTTACAAAGTTTTAACAACCTGCCAGACCATCTTACTGGATGAGGCTGAAGTCCAGTTAATGATGGGCCAGTGGTGGCCAGGAATATACCATGTTATGGTCTACTTAGAAGTATATAGCCTTGATCCTCTATTTAAGTTGTAATTTCACTCCAGGACTCTAAAGGACTTTGGGTATGGTTGGACATATTTTCCCCTCTTTCCAATTGGCTACATTGAATAAATATCCTTCCTTTTCTACTTTCCATTTTTGATTTGGCTCTTTGATCACACAGTGACCATGTACCCAAAGTACATGGTGTCTTTCCGTCAGGAGCCATCAACTCCTTAAGTATGGTTGAGATCTGGGGAGCCACTCCCTCATACATGTTGTGACTTGTAGCTTGTAGCCAGATCCTGTGGTTAAAAATATGTTACTGCTTACGATACCAAAGTCAAATTTACAATCCTGTATTCTGCATTTTATCCCACTTTAACTCCTATACATTTTAGAAGAATTTTTAAGCTTGGAGAAACAACATGCTTGCCATTTCTCAAAGTGAAACTTTAAAGACTGGGAAGTCTTCAAATACCTTTCATAGTCAATGTCTGACTTTTATTTTTTTTTTCCTTCTTTATTTTGTATTTATCAAAAAAAAAACACAGTAAAAAGAATTTAAAATGTGGAAGAGTTAACAATAACTATACAGAGGATAAGAATGATAAGCATGGCTTATCAAGGGTAGAAATACAAATGAGATTGCTACACCTATATTTTCTTTGTGTTCATCTTTTCCTCTGAATTTTTTTTTCCATCCCTGTATATCCTTATTCAAGGTCTCTTCCCCCTCCCAACACATCTGGTCATTTTTTTCCTCTGCAACTCCCCATCCCCTCCCTGGAAGGGAGCAGACAGTCCTATGGTCCCACTGACCCAATAATGCTTAGATCAGTCTCCACTTCTGGCCAAATTCAGTTCTTTCCCCCCTCCCTCAAGAGTGAGTCAGGTGTTCATCTAGGTGGAGTGGGATCCAAAGGGTCAGTCCAGGGTGTTTCTGATCCCAAGCTGTTCTGTGGTTGTGGTTTGCTGCTTGGGCATGTTTGGCTTTTTTTCTTGTTTGTTTGTTTAGAGACCACTAGTGAGTGAGTGCATCCCCTGCTTATCTCTCTGAGTTTGTGAGACTTCGCTCAGGAGGATATTCTCCAAATCCATCCATTTGCCTGTGAATTTTAGGATATCATTTTCCTTACTGCTGTGTAGTATTCCATTGTGTAGATGTACTACAGTTTGTTAATCCATTCTTCAGTTGAGGGACATCTAGGTTGTTTCCAGGTTCTTGCTATTACAAATAATGCTGCTATGAACATAGTTGAGCTAACCTTTGGAGTGTGAATGTGCCTCTTTAGGGTATATACCCAGAAGTGGTATTGCCGGGTCCTTGGGGAGATTGATTCTCAATTTTCTGAGAAACCTCCATATTGTATTCCAAAGTGGCTGAACAAGCTTACACTCCCACCAACAATGGAGGAGTGTTCCCGTTGCTCCGCATCCTCTCCAGCATAAGCTGTCATCTGTACCTTTTATCTTAGCCAATCTAACAGGTGTTAGGTGGTATCTCAAAGTTGTTTTGATTTGCATTTCTCTGATGGCTAAAGATGAAGAGCACTTTTTCAGGTGCCTTTCAGCCATTCGTAGTTCCTCTGCTGAGAATTCCCTTTTTAGATCTGTACCCCATTTTTTGATAG